>VMDR010004964.1:0-55361 GCA_007922815.1 Macrotus californicus
CAGACTAACTGTGGAAGTAGTTTCCTCCCATATTCTACTGGCTAATTGCAGGAATAGCTGTGTGCCCAAGCGGAGAAAAACATGACCTCTGGTCATGCCAATAAACCCGTCTCATGCTCCTGCCACACAGCTAACCTTCACACCTTCCCCAGGAGAGCCCCGCCAGGTGCACAATGCCCCACTGCATGTGCTGGAAGTCCAGTATCTCCAGGTGATTCACAGCATCTCCATCAGGACTGAATATATCTTCTCATGGTTCATGCATTCTGACAGGTATGTGGTAATATCTCACTGTGGCTTTAATTTGCTTAACTTTTGATGTTTCATGATGTTGAACATTTTTTCATCTGCTATTTGCTATCTGTATATTCTCTTTGGCAAAATGTCTCCTTTTTTTTTTTTTTTTTACTGTTGAGTTTTAAGAGTTCTCTATATATTTTAAATACTAATTCTTTGCCACATATGAGGTTTGAAAATATTTTCTCCGAATCAGTAAGTTGTTTTCTTTTTCCTCTTCACATGGATTCTCAAAAAACAATTTTTTAAATTTTTTTGATGAGTTTCAATGTATCGATTTGTCCTTTTAAAGGATCATGTTTTTGTTGTAAGCTTAAGAACAAAACTCCTGAAGATTTTATCCTTTCCATTTGTTTGAAACTTTTATAGTTCTATATTGTACATTTAAGTCTATGATCAGTTTTCAATTAGTTTTTACATGCTGTTTGAGGATTAGAACGAGGTTTTGGGGTTTTTTTCCTCCTACGGGTTGCCCAAAATGCTCAGCACCGTGTGTTTAAAAGGCTGTCTGTCCTCCAACAAATTATCTTTCCATCTTTGTGAAAAATCAGTTGAGCACATTTGTGTAGGTCTATTTCTAGGGTCTTTATTTTGTCGCGTTGTTCGGTATGCCTCTTCATTCACTGATACCGCGTGGTCCCGACTGGTGAGTTGTTTCCACTCTTACTCTTGAGCCCGTTCAGGGGTATTTTCCACTTCTGTTATTGTGTTTCTAGTTCACTAATTTCCACCTGGTCCTCTAAATTTTTTTAAGATTTTATTTATTTATTTTTAGAAGGGAAGAGAAGGAGAAAGAGAGGGACAGAAACATCAGTGTGTGGTTGCCTCTTGAGTGCCCCCTACTGGGGACCTGGCCTGCAGCCCAGACACGTGCCCTGAGTGGGAATCAAACAGGCGACCCTTTGGTTTGCAGACCTGCGCTCAATCCACTGAGCCACATCAGCCAGGGTTGGTCCTTTTTATATATAATCGTTATGCCTTTGCTAAGATTTTTTATTTTCATTTCTATCAAGAGAACCTGTATCAGAATTATAAAACATTTTTATAACTACGCTGTAACATCCTCGGCATACAATGAAACCACTCCAACAACTGGTTCAGACTGGCATAGCATCAGTTAATTGTTTTTTCTCATCAAAATTGTGACTTTCTTTGTTTTGGCATCCCAGGTGACTTTCAACTATTCTCGGACATTTGCTTGTTATCACAGAGCACTCTGGCCGGGGTTCCTTCAAGCAGGCAGCCACCAAGCTGGGTCTGGAAAGCAGCCCTGGCCTGGCTGGAGGCGGCACTGATGGCAGCTGGTTTGCAGAGCTTGTGCAGTCTTGGTTTGTCCTTCGGTTGGGCGCTGTGGGGCTCTCACCGTCCTGGCTGGTGTTGTGGAGGGTTTCCCTGAGCCCAACTGCCCCCCGAGTCTCCTGGTGTCTCTGAGTGGGAAGGCGAGTCTTAGTCAAGCCTGCAGGGACAAAGAGGCTTCCTGGACACAGCCACTTGCTTTGCTGTGTCCCTCTTGCCTTCTGCCCGATCCCCTCAGCATCTTCCAGTGGAGAAAGGGAGGGAGTCGCAGGCCCAGTGGGGGAAGGGAAGTCCTTAGCTGTACTCTTACTATTCACGGGACACCTGATCTCTCTTGCCTGTGGAGTCTGAGTGCCCTGATGCGTCCAGAGAGACCCCCGCTTGATCCAGGGATGGAGTGGGCCTGCCTGTACTTTCTCCTGTTGCTCAATCAGGGGCTGGTAGATGCCAGACCTGTCACCTTCTTCTGCTGGGTGAGAGGACAGAGGATACCCTGCTACCAGGCTGCTCCTCCAGTCCTCATGTCCCCAACAGCTCATCTGCTTCCTACTACCTCTGAGTTCCCCTCTCCCTGTCTTCTGCACCAGCTCCAGGGTTCAGAGTGGCACTTGGCAGCAGGAACAAGGGAGCACCGCCTACGCCATCCTGTTCAGAGCAGCAGTCCAGGCAGCACCTTCACCAGGACACGTCACAGTCGGTCCCTCGTCCCCTGCTTAATTGTTAATCCCTCCCTCATAGGCACGCCCCGACTCGCTGAACTTGGCTCGCTTTCCCAACTGTATTCAATTGTCCTCTTCACCTGAAATGCACTCTCCCCGCCACCCCCAACTCTTCTAGACATGCTTGTGGAATTTAATCCTGTCTTTCGATGACAAGGAAAGTCAGGGCTAACTTATACAGGGCTGTGGATGCTAAGTTAAGGTCTTTGGACTTTGGCCTGTAGGTAAAAACAATTCCCCTGCTGGCCTCCGCCCTCTGAGAATTATTCTCAGTGGTTCCTGGGGCTGCATTCTCCTGAGCTACTCGATTTGTAAAGAAGGAAGCAAGCCTCACTGTTTTGTTTGGAAGTCGGTTGACATTCAGTTATTAGACTAATCCAAACTGATTTTTCCAATGAATGTCTCAAGAGAAGGTTTCCAATTCACTCTGGCTACTTAGAAGAGGTTGTCAGAGTGAATTAGGGGCTCAGCTCTTGCTCAGGCAGTGAATGTCTAGAAGGGTGCCTGTTGTTCTCTCGTGATGAATGAAATACTCATTTGCGGTCTGACTGGGCTACACAGCCCTAGACAAAGTGGTTCTGATGTAGAGAAACAACCAGCCATCAGAAAAAAGAAAAGCAAGAAAAAAATCCAAAAGAAGTGCTGAGCATCTATGTTTGTAGACACTAGGAAATGTAGGAGAATTCTCTCAAAACAGCTCCTATGTCCGGCAACTAAAATGTTATTGATTCACTGGTGTGTTCACTTATTCAATCAACTTTGCATTTATCGATTCCGTGTTTACAGTTATATGGCAGTTATTTTGCTAAGTGCTATTGTTAAAATGAACAAGACATGGCATCCCTTGGGGAGCCAACCACCAAATCAAGAGACAGGCTCCTAAACAGACTCTTGTGAACCACATGGTCAGGGCGGTGGCTTACCGCCCTGTCACCACAGGCACATGAAACCCCACGAAGATGTGGAGGAGATACCTAACTCAAACTGTAGGGAAATGGGCATCACCGGGCAGGCCCAGAGGACAATGTAGGGAGTGAGCAGGACTTAGAGAAGAGTGGAGGCACCGTCAGGCAGAGGGGCGAGGACTGGGCCAGAAGGAGAGAAGGAGCAAGTGTGTCCTAGTCCCTGGAGAGCAGGCAGGGCAGAGCTTGAAGCCTCCGATTTGCAGAGTATTGTAGTGTTTACAACTTGCTTTGTTTGATCATCACACAAAGTTCTTGACAATTAATTCAGCTCATGAGGCCAATACACGAGAGTAATAAGGGGCTCCATTAAATTGTTAAATTAAGTACCTACCAAACTTTCTTTCCTTACTTTTTCTCTTAGTTCATTTGCTCATTAGTTTGTTCATCCCCCCTTCTCTCCCTCTCTTCTTCCTTCCTAATAAAAGACTTTGGCTAAAACCTATCAATCCAGTTAATCCAGGTCTGCATTTTTCACCCTCCCTTGCCTTTTCTCCCTATCCTTTACCCTCCTATCCTTTCCTCCCTCCCTCCCTCCCTTTCTTCCTCCTTACCTTTCCTCCTTCCTTCCTCACTTCCTTAATGCTGTTGTTTTTCTCCAGTGACCATGTATTGAATAACTACTAAGCACCACGAACAGTGTTAGACAGTGAGGGATAAACCTGAATAACGACAGCAGCAGACAAACCACCCAAGGTCTGCCTTTATACAGCTGTGCTCTAGTTTAAAAATATATTCTCTCAAAGACGTCCATATTGATACACTTAGAGACACTGTGAGCAGTGCATGCAATGAAGGAGAAACCAGGGTTGCTGAAATGGTGAATAAAAGAATGGTTTTTACTTCATAAAGGCTGGATGAGGAAAATGCTCTAAGAAAGTGACATTTAAATTGAAACTTCAAGGAAGAAAGGGAGCCCCCGATGGACTCAGAACTCTGTGGTAACAGCCAGGAAACAACAGTCCAACTTATCCCAACATCAGCTGTGTTGGAGAAGAACCCTCTCACACACACGCGTGCGCACACACACGTGTTCACACAGCGCACAACCCACTTACTCAACTGCATTACCAGGTTTTAGCCAAATCCTTGGTTAGAGGGAGCCTCCTGTGGAGGAGGCTCCAGTATCAGGTGACCTCAATCCATCATTTTGTCAGTATTGGACACGCCGCCACTCTGCAGGCGGGTGGGTGGCAGGAAGGGTGGCAGGGACATGTCAGATGCAGTCCCAGCGTGGAAGAGGCATGGACACACAGATGAGCGGGGGTACCGAGGGTACTTGCTCTGCTGGAGGCTTTGGGCTGCTGAGGGGCGACGCACAAAGGCTTTGGGCCCACTCACATAGCAGATTCACGCACCATCGGCTGAGGGAGATTTGATTTCAGCTCTCTTGACGCTAAGCCCAAGGCTCTCGCCACCTCATGCTGTTCTTGCTTTCAGTTTTCTTACATAAATGAAGATAAAAACATTTCCTCGGTCCCTCAGAAGTGCGGCTCTACGTTTGACTCTTCATATTTGTCAGAAAGAAGGGCCCAGAGTCAACAGCACTCAGACTGCAGTTTGGGACACAGAGAAGAGGGTGCCCCACAGAGGGTGCCGGGGCTCCGGGGAGCTGGGGCTGCAGGGAACTGGTGGGTGTGGGTGGGTGGGTGCAGGGTATGTCCAAAACATGAGGCGAACAGAAGAAGCAGCAGAGAATGTCAACCTGGCTTCTGACGGGATTGGCTTTGGTCTGCTAGTGCGTGTGAGTGAGCGCGCTGGTGTGCATCTGCGTGTCTGTGAGCTGGCCGACCGCACTTACTGACACAGGTGCCTAGCCACGTGCGGCCACTGAGCCCTTGAAATGCGGCGGTTCTGAAATGATGTGTGCTCTAAGCAGAAAGGACGCCTGTTTGAAGACTTAGGTACAATAAAGAATGTCCACTATCTCACCAATGTGTGCTGATTGCATCACTTATATTTTGAAATTTTATCAATCTGGACCTACTATGTGAAATCAAGTATCTCACTGAATTAATTCCACCTGTTCATTAAACATTTAGTACCGTGTACTCTCAACTCCTTGAACTGTGGGAGGTGCCCATGTGGCTCACCCTCCATCTGTGCCTCGTGGGGCCACGCCGCATCCTTTGCCGAGACCGAGGCTGTGCTCTGAAACCAGAGCTGGGCTCAGAGGGTGTCCCGATGCCCATGGGTCAGGCGCAAGTGCTCAGGTACCAAAAAGCCCCCATTTCCCGTCCCTGCACAGCTGTAATGGCCCTCAGATCCTGGGATTTGCTGTCTCTTCCATAAATTCAGGATTTTGTAAGGATGCGATACAACACTGGTAAAGTGAACTAGGTCAGTGCCTGCAGCGGCACATGTCAGCTACTGAAATGCACGGGTCATGGGCCTCCTGCAATGCTGGGCGGCCCCTGGTCCTCACCTGGTGAAGCAGCCAGGCTCTGCAGGGGTGCAGCTGTGCCAGGATAGCCATGTGGCTGGTTGGCCTCTGGGTCATCGAGCGCAAGCTAGCTATGTGAAGTTGGGCAAGTGATTTCATTCCTCCCTCCCCTCACTTTCTCATCTATGAGGATGATAGCACCATCCAGGTTGTTGTGGGAATTAAATCAAGGGCTTGCTTCAGAACCTGGTATGCAGCAAACACTGAATAAATGTTTATGATGATGATGACAATAACAATGACCATGACCATGAGGTCCAAAGGAACTGAGACGCAATTGCTTTTGTTCCTACTGCCTCTTGCTTACAAAGTGGTGTGGCCTCAGCTGTCAGGCCGATTGTGCCACCCACCACCATGGCAGGTTCCTGGCAGAGACAGCCCCGTGCCATGAGCAGGGCTGCTAGTGTGGCTGCTGGGAAATGACAGGGCATTTGCAAAAGGGGCTGACACCCTGTGACAGCTCACACATTAGGCATCAATCACCCCACAGCTTGGAGTGCTGCCGCCTTGCGGCGGTGCTTACCGGGACAGCTGAGACTGGGTAAACTGAGACGTGAGAGGGAGTGCTCAGACCAGGTCCATGACCCTTCCCCACCTGCTTTGCATTCCTGCACCACGCAGGTGAATATACCCACTCCAGACAGCCACGCTGCTTGTTGCCCGTCGTGGGTTCGGTCTTTCCATGTCCACCTTTACCTTTCCGTCTCTGTAGCTGTGATTCTGACTCTGGCCCTCCTGTCTCTCTCTAGGCCAAGCCAGTACAATGTCAGCAGCAGCTTAAACACCTCCGGTAGCTTCCTACTACCCAAGAATGGTGGTGAGCTGGGAGCACCAAAGTAATAAAACTGAAAGAGCATTCTGACGAAAGTCTGGCCAAGAGACTCGCGAATATCTTGTAAGTCCTTGTGTGACCCAGTCTCCCTCCGCCCACCCGCTAAGCGTCCAAAGGCCATCACTGCCCCTCTCTGACCGTGCCTGGTATAGCCACGGCGGCCTCCTTGCCATATTCCCAGAAATCCAAGTGCATTCATTCTGCCTCAGGGCCTTGTCAGCTGGTTTTACTGCCTCAAATCCTTCTTCCCCAGGTGTCCTCACACCTTGCTCCCTCCTCTCGGTCCATCTTTGTCAATATTGTGTCATTAGCGAAGATTCCCCAGGCTCCCCTCTGTATATTGGTGATGGCAGCCCCCAATGGCACATTGTTTTCTCTCTTTCGCTAGGGCAACGATTTTCAACCAGTGTTTTTAAAACACATGGAACCTGACTATTAGTCAGGTGCACTGGCCTCTTTTCCCTTAGAAGGTCAAATACAACAAGGACAGCAGCCAACACAACAATAGTGGTCTGGTGTAAATGAATCAAATTATAACTATTTTCGGTCACATCAAACAAATATGCACTTTGGTGTGCCGTAGAATTTTAGTAATTAGTTTATGTGTGCCAGGAGATGAAAAAGGTTGAAAATTGCTGCTTGAGGCACTAACATATGTAAATATATTTATTTACCCCACTTTCTTCTACTAGAACATGCCTTTTATAGTCGGTGACTGTGATTTTTTTCAATCACTGAATCTCCAGAGACAAGGTCAGTTTTGGGAGTAAACCCTTGAGATATAAAGAAATAAAGTGTGTTAGCCTGCCAGGGCTGCCATGACAAACACATGGACGGGGCCACCACTTCTCACAGCTGTGGAGGCTGGACGTCTGAGATCGAGGTGTCAGCAGGGTTGGGTTCTTATGAGGCCTCTGTCCTTGGCTTGTGTAACCCTCTGCCGGTACCCTAACCTGCTCCTCCTATCGAGACATCAGTGGAAGTGGACCAAGGCCCACCCCAGTGAACTCACTGGGCCCTGGTCACCCCTCTCGAGGCCCTGTCTCCACGTACAGTCTCATTCTGTGGGCCAGGTGTTAGGACATCAACACAGGAACTGGGGAGGGGCCACAGCTCAGGTAATAGCACTGAGACACTTCCCGTGTCCAAACCACAATGCAAATAAGGTATTGCCGGTAGCATGAATGCCTGAAGGGTAAGACCAAAGTCTCAGAACAGGAATCTCCCATCCTCTCCAGAGAAATTCAGCTTTCCCAACCCTCCATGTCTTCCCAGCTCCAGACGGCAGAGTCCCACCCAGGGCCCACATGTAGTCGGCTCCGCTCTCCAGGCCTGAAGCTGGGACTATTTCTACACATGGGATGGACCCATCGATACCAAAGCCCCTTACTCCCACTTCAAACTTCTCTGCCACTCAGAATGAATTCACTTAAGGCGGCACATGAGTCCCTTTGTCACCTGGTCACAGCTACTTCTCCAGGTTCTCCTCCTGCCATTCTGCATTGCTCTGTTTCAGGGCTTCACTGTGTCTTACCCGGGTCCTACAGAACCTTTCTCGCTGGCCCCTGGTTAGCAGTCCCCTCTGTCCTACGTAGCCAAAACGGTCTCTCAAAGGCACAAGTAGCATGTCCCTGCATTAAAGACACTCTTTAACCCTGCTTTTACCTCTAGAACAAAGTCCAGACACTCGAGTATGAAGCAAGAGGCTCTCTATCCCCTGTGCCTCCATCTTCAGCCTCATCTCCTGCCAACCCCTCCTCAAAACGTATGTTCCAGCCACTCTGAGCCACTTGTCTTTCCCCAATATGCTACATTTCACTTCGCATGATCCACATTTCACTCAAAATACCGACGGGTTCCAAAAATGCTGGGGTGTTCCCAAACCAAACCCTGGGAGGGATATTAGATTCTTGCAGGGTTTCTTCCTTAAACCCGTCCTCACACACGAGCTCCGGACACCTCTAGATTTCATCAAAACGTTGTTGTCAGAATTATCTGTCCTCCCCATGTTTTCTGCCCTCTCCGTAGTATAAGATCTCATCATCTGTCTTTATAAATTGTTGAAACGAGAGCAAAATCAGACCCCACGCTTCTGTTGTTGGTATTGCTGTCAGAGAAAGCACATTACACGCCTTTGCTGAGTCAGCCCCCCTTACCTGCAGATCAGCACACGCTGCTTCTGCGGTGCGGTCGCAGGGCTAATCCGGGTGGCGTTCACGTGTGTCTGGGCATGTGGGTGAAGAGTGGGATGGTCTGCTGCTTTCTCTTTGCATGACATTTGACGAACCTCAAGAGACGGAACTCCTGCAGAAGAAAAAACACAATGCATTGGACCTATGGAGCAGGCACGAGCCATCGAAAGGAAGACTGATTCTGGGGTGAGAGCAGACCCGGCCCTCCTCTGCCTCTCCTGTCACCTCACCCCATGCACACGACAAGTCACACACATAACACTCCTGCAACCCACGCCCGGCACCCCAGGTGCCTTTCCCTCCCCCGGCGTTAGCTCTTCTCTGTCTCCAGTGTCGTCCGTCGGCTCTGTCCTCAGCAGGTCCTCCTCTCCCCATCTTTAAGCCCAACTTTGCCACCGAGCGCTCACGGATTCCACTTAGCTGTGAGAATTAATGTGTCCCCATTCTCTGGGGCAAGACGGATGGGGGGTCACAGGAGGAGGAGGGAACGCACATCGATTATCTGTCATACATCAGATTCATCGCCTACATTATTGTATTCAATTCTCAAAAGCAGGTCATACGACTGTAATCCTTCCCCCCATTTTAAAAGTGACCGAGCTGGGAGCGAGAGGCCCAGTGGTTACCCTAGCTGTCGCAGCCAGTGGTGGGAGGGCAGGAATGAAACACAGGCTTTCTCAACCAGAGCGGACTAGGCTCTCCTCACGTCTTCCCCGCAGTGGTGTGCTCGACGCGCGTTCCCCTGTATTCGTGGGACACCGTGCCGTGGGCCCTGAGGGCAGCTCGCGCAGCATCTACCCCTACTTCCCTGCCAGGGCTCTGCTCTCATGCTGGCACTCAGTTCCACCCTTTCTGGGGGGGCTGCCTCCAGAGTTTGAATTCTGATTGCTCTGAACCAATCAGTGCAAGATGTTTCCCTGCAATTTCTGTAACTTGGGGAGAATGACTTAATTAGCCTGAGCAAACCGAAGGCTACCTCCGACAGTTTGTGCCTAGAGAGGGTTTCTGCACTGCCCTCCTGAACGTGAACAAACACGCATGTAGATCACCCTACGATTTCTGGAAGCCCTGTTGGGACTACAGGGGTGGGCAGGATCAGATTCAGGAGGAACCTGGAGTTTAGGATAAAAGATGGATGGAAAGAGAGAAAGAGAGACGACAGACAGACAGTGACTAAGATTGAAGGAACCCGAGTCTTGATTACATTATGAGTCCACTCACTGGGCCGCTCATAGAGGCTGCCCAACGCAACCTCTGGGCTTCCAGGCACATGAGATAATGAACTTCTTTATTGTCCACACTCACTTGAGTTTAAGACTTCTTCTATTTGCGTCTGGAGCCACTGTGACTAGTACAGCCCACCGTGGACTTACTTGTCTCTCTACCTCTCTACAGGCGGCCAGCAGCACTTACTGGAGAGCCCTCCTGGTTCCCCCCAGCTCACCCTCATGTCCTCCCCTCCATTTCTCTGAGAGGTACAGCTGTGGACATTCAGACTAAACGAGGGCACCTCATTCTATGTTCTTTTCACACCCCGTATTCTTCTTTGTTGTACTCATCACATCTTCCCCAGTTTTCTGAGTGATCTTTTACTGTGTGGGCCTTTCACTAGATGATGAGCTTCCTCGGGGCAGAGCGATACTGGCTAAGCCCTATCCTGTTTCTTCAGCCAAGCGTAGCTCTGGGTGCACAGAAACGTTGTACAGCGAGTGGTGAATGAATAAATACATGAAGGGCCAGCCTGCAATAACCGTGTGTCGAGCTGAAAGCGAGACTGTGTGTAACGTGGACTCAGGAGTGACACTGCCAATTAAGAGACACTGAGCACCTGGGATGTCTCCTATGAACCTCATACATTGGTTTGACTCTCGTGTCTTTGAAGGTAGTGGCTGGAATTCATTTGAAATGTTGTATTTGCCAATTTCACTTTCTTTCCTCAGCCCAGATTTCAGAGGCAGCAGCGAGCCTTTCATTTATCCAGCTTACCCGGAGCCTACTCAATATAACAATCAAGTCCCAGCATGTTCCACATTTGCTGCTTGTCAAAGCCTCTTAGAGTCAAGGAACGTAAGTAAGTGGGGCAAGGTGCCTGGCAACTCAGGACTGAGAGGTTCAGGGCTGTGATGTTGTTCATCCCTCAGAGCGAGTCTCTCTCTGGGCGAGCCAGAGAGACCTTTCTGTCCTCCTCTCGACAAGGAGGAGGGAGGAGCCTTCCTCCGCGGGGCCCTCCAGCTCTCCCCTGTCCACCCTCCTGCTCAAGGGTGGCACTTTGGACATATTCGCCAGGGTACCCAGGACTGCAGACAAGGTCTGTGAGTCAACCCAGTTCCATGTAACAGTGTCCTGGAGGCTTGCTATGGACCAGACACTGTGGTAGGCATAATCAAACCCCAAAGAAGGCACGTGCCCTGCTCATGGCTGTCACGGAGGCTTCCTGAAGGACACGATGCCTGAGGGAGGGGCTGGGAGTCACGTAGAAGACAATTTTGAGTACTCAGGAAATATTTGTGGAGTGAACCAGCAAGGAAATTAGATGGGTGAAAGGGTGGAGCACTCATATTACTTTGTATAAAAACGAGTCATCTCTTAGGTGTTATTATAAGTCATATTTAAAAGAAACATCAGTCTGTTGCCAAAAAGAGAGATGATAAGTAATTAAAAATTTACTACTTCTCTTAATTAAAATGAAAGGCTGGGCATAATTTTAAATATAAAATTTAAATTTGACCTATCTTGTCAAAATCCTGCATACAGTACAGTTATCGCCATCACTCAACCCTTCCACTTTCTACCTAACAAAATTTCCCTTGTCTTTTCTCTGACCCAGATTCTCCTCAGACTCGCTGTGGGTCTCACGCGCTCCCTCTCCTTCCCCCATATTCCAGGTCAACGTGCTTCTTGTGTGGGCAGCTTGACAATCTTCTTCACGACATAAGTATCATCTCTTCTACTAACTTCGGAAATCTTGATTCTTTACTTTTCTTAGAGTATAATGAAAAACCTCTGTATCTAATAGGCAAACACAGAATATTCTTTAGGAAAATGGAAAAAACCCAAAGATTTGGTTACCTTTTGCCTAAGTCATGCCAGAGAGGAAAGTAGGCATGGAGTCTGAAATTTAGTTTCTCTTAACTCGGTCGTTAATTGCTACGTCTTTAGATCCAGTCATTTATTGTTGCAGTCCCATCCAGCAGGACTGCGTGTTGTTGTGGAATGCTTGTCCTATATCTGCAGACAAGTGACGAACAAATTCACGCTGACTAAAGGAATCCCATGGAGAAAAGGGATGTGTGGCTGATCTCTCAGAGAGAAAAAAGCCCCCACTCCTGCCTCCACAGGCTTTTATTGATACTCTAGGTACATTACATCCAGTATGGTTCTCATTAACTATGCATAGGTTAGCTTTGGGTGGATACCTTTTACAGATAACAAAGGAGAGGATGTTGCCAGTTGCTTCAAAGAGAAAGGTCATCTACAAATGTAAAGGAGAGAAGGCTGGGCTGTTTACATTCGTGCTTGGGAAGTCTAGCACAATTCACAGTAAACTTCTGCTGTCTCCATCCCAGGTGAGGGAGTTTTTGCAAGAGCAAGTTTCAAAGTGGCCTAGGAACAGTGCTGGGCTGACTCCCCCCAGGAGACCTATCCACGGATGTCACCTGCACACCACATGCATCTGCATTCAGAACCAGAGCTGAGCCACAGGCCACTTCACACACAAATAGGTTCCCCACAATTTATGTATTTATTTTTGTGCCCTTTAGATCTCACTTCCTCATCTAAAAAAAGGGACAGATGCAGCCATAGACTGTTATGCAAATGGATGACTGTGGCTGTGTTGCAATAAAACTTTATTTATAAAACAGGTAGCAGGCAAGGTTTGGCTGGAAGGCCATATTAATTTACCGCTGCTGTAGACCATGACAGATGCCAGAGTGGCTACAAAAATGTTGGAGATTTGTGGGGGATAAAAGTTTTGGACAAAGCCTCTTGTTTACTTTGAGTCCCATAATTTCCCATCCCCCTCGCCCCACAACCAAACACAGAGCCATGGATAATTGGGGGGGGGGCGTTGAAGAGAACACTCAGTGAGGGGTCACTAGTGAGTTGGTGTCTGACTTGCACCTGAGACATTTAAATGGCAAAAAACTAGCTGGGTCACAATCCAAGGGAGGGTGAAGTGGCTGAGCTGGGACCGAGGTGAACTCGGAGCATTTCTGAAGACAAAGGACGTGCCACGGTCTCCTGAGGATCAATGGGAGCTGCATGTGACACAGCTGACTTAAATCTTGCTTGAGGGGGTGAGAGCACTTGAGCAGAGGCATACAACAGGGTGTCTCAAGGCTAAGAGAGGAGTCCTGACTGAGAAGCTGAGATAGAGATCAGCTCTCTCACATTGAGGGAACCAAAAAAGGAGCACTCTACCCACAGCCAAGAGGTAGAGCTTCGGAAGAATTCCTGGGTATTTCCTGAGAAAGAGGGGTGCTCAAACACATCCCAGCCCCGAGAAGCACCTGTGTCAACAGCTAGGTCAAGGTGGACAGTTGCTACATCCCGGTATTTTTCTGCCTCTCCTTCTCCCCTGGGCCCCATCCCTGAGCCCCAGCGGGGTCTGAAATGCACAACTAGGAAGGCGAGATGGGATTATCAGACAGCCACATGGAGAAAGTAAAGGCAAGCCCACCATGAGCCTCTCCCCAAGGGCAGGTGGCCAGCTGGTGATGAGCCAGCTCCGGGAAAGGGAAGCAGCTGCAACTCTGAGTGAAGTTTAAAGTTTTGATTATCTCGCTGAATAGAAATGAGTTACTTCTTGACTACCTCCATGTTAATTATCCTACATGATCAGAAGGAGTCTAAGACTAACCCGAAATACAATCCAGGTGCAGAGCACAGCTAGCCCCACAGAATATGTAAAAGAGAGCGGGGGACAAAAACTGAAGCCACTCTCTGACTGCATCCCACAAGTGTGCTTTCGCAGAAGCACACTATGCGTACCTGTTAGTATCCTCCTATATCCGAGAATATGCACCCTCGTCAAAACCAGACCAGTAACTCCACGGTGCATCACAGGTACTGAACTGTCATATACTGGAAGAACCATTTCTTCGGAATAAAAATCTCCATTCCCTGAACATTATTATTATAAAAGCAGATTATCAAACAGCTTGGGAATCTACGCTTAAAGGTACAACCTAGCACCTCACCTTCAACACAGTAACTGTCCCTCCTCTGGACACGCAGAATCCAGAAATATACATTACAGCCCATGAACATCTTAGAGTGGCAGCTTTATGTTATCTGAGAGTCATAGAAGACTTGTTTCTTAGAATACAGTTTATTGGAAACATAACCTCAAGATGCCTTGGATTCTAAGATTAAAGCCTCTTAAGATCTTAGCATCACAGCAGCTTAGAAAAGTCTTAGATTTAAAGTACCTTAGAGTAATAAATAGGCTCTCAGAAATTTAGAATTATAGCTTCTTAGAATCAAAACATATAAAACCTTATAATCTAGAGATCATAGAACTGTCAAAAGTCGGGATCCTAGCATGTTAAAAATCTGGATAATAGACTTTTTGAGTGATGCTGTTGAATCTTGGCAGGAGCTCAGGTGTTTTCTGGTCTAAGTTCCACACCAAGCGGAGTTTCTTTTCTGAGGATGTTTCTCAACTGCTGTTCTGGACTAGATGCATCTTTGTTGGGGGGAGGGGGCAGCAGGAAGTGAGGTCTGGTGCCTGACAGTGTGTTTAGCAGAACCTCTGGCCTTGACCACCCAGTCTGCAGCAGCACCACCTGGGTGGTGTCAATGAAATGGTCTTCAGTCATTGGCAAGTGTCCCAGGCCCTGTTTTATGACACTTCCACTAGGTGATCATCTCTGAGGAAGCAAAGGGTCTTCTGAGGACTTCTCGAGCATTTAAAACGGAGTGCGCAGACTGTGCTAGGTCTGATCTCATGTGAACATCACCATTACTACCTTTCCGCTCTACACGTGAGAAGGGGAAGGGTTAGAGGAGTTCCCGACTCAGAGCCACATAGCCCGGGGAAGGGTTTGAAGTCATGAACTTGACTACAAATGGCTGTTCTTCTAAACGCTGAGGCTGACCTGCTTTCGTGCCGGCAGCTCTGTTAGAAAGCACTTCTCTTGTGGCACCGAATCCTTCTACTCCTCCCAGTCTTGGTCATAAGATATTATCCTGTGGTTACAGATTTTCTATTAAGAGTCAGCACAGCTAAGAAGGCAGACTCTAGTCAGGCTCTGTGGAGTCCAGTCACGGGCCCATAACATATCATCGATCTGAACTTGGAAAGTTACGCCTTTTCTATGCCTCAGTTTCTTCATGGGGTGTTTGGGTTCTTTATAGCTGTGTGCAAACTGTCCCTAAACTTAGTGTCTTAAATCAACCTCCATTTTAATACATCACACAATTTTGAGGGCCAGACATTTTGGTGGGGCTGAGCTGAGCTATTCTTCCATTCCACCTGGTGTTAACGGAGCTCACTGGGTGGTACTCAGTGGGCAGGTGGGCTGAGCCAGACGACGCAGGGTGGGCTTTCTCAGGTGTGTGGCACCTTAACAGGATGACCGGGAGGCTGGGTTCATGCAGAACTGCTGACCGAAAGGAAGGCGGAGATTCTCCAACATGGCTGTCTCAGGGTGTTGAACGCTTCACACCGTGGTCTGGGCTCCTAAAGCAGGGTTTCCAACAGTCCAGATGGACACTGCATGGCCCTTGATGACCAAGCTTCCAGAGGCACTGAGTCACATTTCCATTATTCTCCTCTGGCCAATGCACTTACGGCCCACCCAGATTGAAGGAAAGAAGACGTGGCCCCCACCCACCCTTGCTATGGGAGAAACGTCTGAAAATTCAAGTCATGTTTTAAAACTACCACACCTGTAGAGACAATAATAATTCTTACCTCCTTGGCTGTGAGTCTTAAAAAGGCCACCCATGTCAAATGCTTAGCATGTCACCAGTCATCTACCAGGTGAGCTGCTTTTGTATACAGCCGGACTCTAGTCCACAGGGACATCTCTGTTGTTGCAAGTCCACAGACCCTCCCCTCCGTCCCCGTCCCCAAGCAGGGGAGGCCTCGGGGGCTGAGTGGAAGTCGGGCGCTTGAGGACACTGAGCTAATTCAGGCCCAGCTCCCAGGAGAGGGGCTGTGAGATAAAAACGTTTCCACTTTAGAGGGTGAAAGAACTGCTTCCATAAGTGAGCAGGGCAGCGGGGCTGGCGTGGATTTATTCGCGCCTGTATTGGAAGTGACGGCACTTGTGTGCTCCCTTCTGCAGTGACGGGGCTGGGCACAGGCGCTAATATGCCGAGGAGGTGAAATAATAAATCATTAGCAACTGTGAGCAGCTCCGCACATGGAGCCGTGTGGGGGGAGGCTCCCCCAAGCAATTCAGACTCAATTACTCTGCTCACAGGGTGTTTGAAATGGAAACAAATGAAGAAGGCGATCGCAGAGGCAGGTGGCATTCATCAGGGCCGCTGAGTGCGTTTTGTCCTGGGCCACTGGTTAGACTTTGTTAAATGAAAACAGGAGTAAAAATAATAACAGTAACTCTTCACATTGGGACAGCACTTCAGAGTTAGCAAAGGGACCTGCTGTCTATCATCCCACTGAGTTGTCCTGAGAGGCCCAGATGGTAAACTCAATGTCACCAATGTGGTGACTGAACTGTAGACACATCAGTGGCCTCACCCTGCATGACAGGTTCCCACTATGAGGCCCAAGCCCAGTCCCCTGGGTTCCTCATGGCTGATTCCCCGGGTTCTGATGTGTCTAGTCTGGGACAGGCATTCCTCCTGCTGCAGACTCTGTCCCTGGTCCCTCTGTCCTACCAGTTCCCTGAGGCCAGGCTCTGGGTGAGGCTGTCCCCTGCAGCACACTGGCCTGCGGAGCTCTGGAGCTGGTGGCACCAACCGCATGACTGCGTTCATTTGCCGGGGCCATGGTAACAAACCACAGACTGGGTGGCTCAAATAACAGGAGTTTATCTTCTCAGAATCTGGAGGCTGGATGTGCAAGGTCAAGGTGTCAGCAGGGTTAGTTCCTTCTGCAGCCTCTCTCCTTGGCTCATGGATACACGTCTCCCTGTGTCTTCACATGGTCTTCCCTCTGTGCATGTCTGTGTCCCAATCACCTCTTGGAAGGACAGCAGTCATATTGGACTAGGGCCCACCCCGATGAGCTCATTTTAACTTAATCACCTCCTGAAAGGCTCTATCTCCACACAATCACATTCCGAGCTACTGGGTGTTAAGACGTCAACATATACAATTTCGGGAAGCAAAATTCAACCTATAGCAGTGACCTTCGGCGTGGCCTTGCCCGCCTGTCCCACCACTTGTGTGAGAACATCCACTCAAGAATTAGGCATGAGTACCCGCGGCCTCATCTCTGCACTCGTTGGGCCCTCCAAAGACGGCGGGGGTGACGCCTCCACTAGCCTGACTCTCCGGAACCCACCGTGCGAAAGACTGGCAGCTCTTCCACTCCAGTTTGTGGCCCCGCCCTCGGCAGCTGCACCGATAGAAGGCAGACAGGAGAAGAGATCCCAGCTGACGCGCGAGCCGGGCCTTGACCCAAGGTCTCCTTACCACAAACGCAGAGCTTCCGGGGCTGTTCTCATGTGCAGTCAATGAATACAAAGGCACTGACTCAGGCCTCGAGAAATTACGGCAAAACTGACTTCAGAATCTCCTGAGGCCGCAAGAGACGGGGCGAAAAAAGTATTCTTGCTCATTTGTAAATTGTGCGCCACGCAAATGCATATAATCACAAAATGGGTTAAAAGGGCAAGCACCCCCACACTGTGAGTCTTCACATGAAGAGAGACTGAAGACCAGGCTGACAGTGTTCAGGGTCAGTTTACAAGTCAGCCTGGTAGGCCGTGAGAGATCGTCCCTCACCTTTCCCTCGCTGGTATGGAGAACACGAAATCCACAGCATCCCCTCCCCCTGCTACGTGCCGGCAAGCCAAGGGAGGCGCACAGGTGATCAGGGAACTTCTGCTGAGCAGACGTAGGCTGAGGAAGAGGCCAGCAGTGCAGACTTATTTTAACGCCTGTCTCGGTGGCCCTGAGAGCCCAGTTCGCAGAACAGATGCGTGACATGGGATCTGACTGAGGGTCCTTGAACTGAATGGGATGGTGACCTCTGCAAACCAGGTGGTTGAGGGCGTGGCTCTGTTGTCCTAGAACCGAGGGATCCCTTGGGAGGACTCATCCAGAGAGGGTGACTAGGAGGTGTGTGGCGTGACTGGGGATCTTGGATTGCCGACGTTCTGCACCGGTCACAGGACACTGGGCGAAGTATGTAAACTCTGCGCCCTTCCTATCAAATAGAGGTCATAGCAATCGCCACGTCGTTTTACAAAGCAGGCACAGGAGGTCCCCAGAGCTTGTCCAACAACTCAACAGAGCCTTCGAACTGCTCTGCTCCGTGATGTGATAATGGAATTAGACAGTGACAACAATTAGTGATGCTGCAGGCTACATGGGCTTGGTAATTTACTGAACTCTCCTGGCCTCGGTTTTCTCATCAGTGTCATGGATGACACTGATGGAACTGGCCACGGTGGCTGGTTACATGTGAGGACAGAGTGACGCACCTGGAGAGCATTCAGCACAGTGCTTGGCACGGGGAGTTCATTCTCTCCCCCTCCCTCCGCCCCCTGCACCCTGCCATTCGAGAACACCCTGTGACCCCCTTGTCTGTGCTGGGCCTGTGCTAGGGGCACACCGTTGTGAAGAGAACCAGTGGGCTTCCATCCTCATAAATAATGCACTCCAGTAAGGAAACAAATGATACAAACACACGTTGCCATAAAATCACAAGATGGGAAACCACACACAATATAAACTGGGGGAAGAATGGGGTCAAAAAAAGCCTCTTGAGAAAATGCCATCTTCAGAGAAAACCTACATTCAGGAAATATAAGAAATCTAAATGTCAAAAGAAGCCTAACTCCAGGGAGCGAGTGGAGGAAGGAGGGCTCCAGGGAGAAGAAACAGCATGTGCTAAAATATGGAAAGCTACGCATGGCAAGCCGGACACCTAAGGGATGGTCACAGGCCCCTCCGTCCTGGTCCCTAGGCCTGTGCCCCCTGGCAAGCGACCGGAAGAAACTCTGTGGCAGTTTCTGAGATGCTTGTGCAGAGATTTAGTCCCGTGACAACGGGAGGGGAGGCATCAGGCGACAATAACTAACAGGCCATATTTTCTTCCTGAGTCCAGCCAGTGCCGTGGAAAACACAGCATTGTTCTCTGCCTTGTTTCGGTCCAGGGCCTTGAGGAAAGCTTGCCTGTGCTTTAACTAGAGCAGAATAGATGTTTCCAAAGCCACAAATGGTGGCCCTTGGTTTAAAACTTAGAACAGCACCTTGAAAATAAACCCAAGAGTAACAAAAGGTTGTAACTTTTCGGAAAGGCATAGGCTCAGGCAGCCTGAAAAGGTCATTAGTTATAACAATCGGGCAAAGCAAGAAAAAGCTCTGACTCTAATGAGTCTGGTCCTTTATGCAGAAACAAGGGAGCCCCAAATTCGACCACTATGCAAGGCTCCTGGGAATCAAAGCTTATTGGGGTACTTTATGGGAAATGTTAAGTTCCCCTGTAAGAACCTACAGTTGGACCTACTCTTGTAAGGCATGTGACATTTTTAAAAAATCTCTTTACTTTTGAGGAAAACAAACAATTAATGTCCTGTGACTGGGCTATTTTTCTTACATGAGTGATATTAAGTTACGAGTGCCATTGCCTGGAAGACAAATTAGACACTTTGCAATAAGGGACGGTAACAGGTAAGGTTTGCGACACCCTACGAGTATCCTTCCTATGCTAGAAATTAGATTCGCCTGTTTTGGAGAAAGGGCATAGGGAAGCTCTCTCTCAGTACTCAGCAAGGCAGGAGAAAACGTGAATGAAGGCCTCCATGGCACGTCCCTCTGCTCCATACGGGGCGATAAAGAGATCAGACCGTTTCCCCTTTGGTAAGCACTTGCTCATCTGAACCTGGGGAGTATGGCTGAGGGTTACAGGCAAACCGCAAAACCCACTTCCTTGTACATGTAAACTAAGCCAGGCCAGGGCCTACTGTTTGCTCCCACGTTTGAAATTGTTTCCTACTTACCAGAGATAAACCGGGACCCAGCTGAGCACCGCTCGGCACTGCTGCCCCGTGTGAAAAAGCAGCGGACAGCTTCGGCTGCTTCCCACATCCCAGCAGCCCCTGGCCCTCTCTCACTGCCCTGAGTGGAAACGTGGCTGTGTCCAGAGGGGGAGGCCATCTCTACTTCTGGGAAGGGTCTCTAGTCTGCAGCTCTTACGTCCAGGGGGTGGGGCAGGGGTCTCCAGTGTCCAGGGCAGGGGTCTGTCCTCAGTGCAGTTCTACAAGTGAAGGGCGGCTTGGGAGGATGTGAACAGTGCAGTGCTTGCAGCGCCTGTTCAGAAAAGCCAGCGTCTCGTATCCACAGGCGTCCCAAGCTTTGTCGTCCACGCACACACACCAGGCAGGGCGTCCCCAGCGGTGGTGGTTCTGTGTGTGGCTTTAGTCCATTCTGTCCAGAAGAAACACGCCCCGTGTGTCCGGGGGTGCTCCCAGATCGTCCCTTTATGTTCTTTCTGGATGAAATGAAGGGACTGCCCACTTGTGGCCTGAATACTTAAAGAGCTGTGGGCAGCTCATGACTCACAAAACCTCCCTTTAGAGAAGATTCTTTAGGGTGAACAATAGGGACTTTCGCTGCTCCCTTATCACTGTCCTCCTACTGAACTGGGAACATTCAGGAGGTCCTTGACCAATCAGAGTCAGCCTTTTTTTTGACATCACGATGAAAATGGTGATTGGTCTATTACTGAAAAGCAGGTAGCTTCAAACATTCATGATCATCTTTTGTAGAATACATTCCTCCAGCCACACACTCAGGACTACCATCTAAGTTTTCTCTGTGTGTGAGACGTAAGGGAAGACTAGCTTTTCAGAGAGAGAAAAATCGAGCAGAAATAATAGTAATTTACACCTTCACAGAAATTATAGTTCACACCATGATCTCACATATTTTATTTTACCTTTCTCACCGATCCTGGGTGAGGCACAACAGGACTATTGTCTCATTTCTACAGCTGCACCTCAGAGAGGCTGGCACGTACCTGCAGGTCACACAGTCAACTGGCAGTGAAGCGAGAACGGAAAAAACACCCTCTGGCCCCAAAGGCCGAGATTCCCTGCAACTGCCGGATGAAGCTGGAACTGGTACAGCGTTGCCTTGTCATTGCTGCTGCCATCCTTCTGCCGTCCTGAGGAGAGCCTGGCTGGTGGGCAACGCTGCTCAGAGGCAGTGTGTATGCTGGTCATGTGGTAGGAACTTGCCACTATGAGTTCTTACGTTTAAGTTCCAAATTCTACCACTTCTTAGCTAGCAAAACTTGAGCGATAAAACGTTTTTACTAATCCTCATCTACCCTTAGCAATACAATGAGGATAATCAGAGTCCTTAACTCACAGCATCACTGCAAGTGAAACAAAATAAAAATACATAATAGGCACACAAGAGTCTTTAGTAAAAGGTGACAGTGGCGAAGGTGTTGATGTCAGTGGTGGAGGTGGGAGTGGGGATGATGACGGTGGTGATGGTGATGGTGACGGTGGTGATGAAGGTGGTGGGAGTGTGACTGTCATGCTGGTGATGATGACAGTGACAGGGGTAACGATGGTGATGAGGTGGTGATGACAGAGTGAGAACATTAGTGGCAGAAACAATAATCGATAGATTACAGGTGTAGAAACATATGTTGAGAGAAGACCCAACTAATAGTACAGAATTTTAAGGTTAGCAAAATACGGCGACCCCCACCCCTGGGTACTTTTTCCTGCGTGAAAACCAGGACCTCCACAAAGACGGAGCCTGAAACTGTGGGCTCAGGGAGAACAGATTTCCTAATTCTCATTGGGCCATTACCCTTGTGAAGGGCTATTCTTTTTATTTTGTTCTGGGCATCAGAGGGCGGAGGTAATTTCATGGGTTTGCACTTGGTCTTTCCTACTATGATAGCTCTTGGGTGGACAGCCAATGTGGGGATTTCGCCAGCTAATCTGTGCACACTGGTAAGTTGCTGAGGACCCAGGAAAGCACTGCTGGGAGGGCTGTGGTCCCTGGGGACTCACCGGGGCAGATGTGATGTTCACCAGACATCCTGGCTCCTCCCTGAGGTGCCTCCTCCTGTGGGACCCTTTCCCCTCCCCATCCTCCTGGTGTCCCAATGGACCCAAGAGGTGCACTGGCCAGCGAGGTGCCAGGAGCAGTGACACATGTCCCTTTTGTGCATATGTCTCCTGTCCCAGCCACAGGAGCAGCCGTGTTTCAGGTAGACACTTGCCAGCTTAGTTCGACATGGAGAGAACTCCATGGGGGCAGAGCTGAAGCTGAATTCTAACGTGTAGGTAGCATGACCAAGAACGAACCTTTGTTTGTTTTGAAGTTGTTTGTGCCATATCACGCAGCCTGGCAGGAACCTCCTACTAGAGAACAAGCTGCTTAGGATGCAGACCGTGTTTCCACTATCGGTAAATCCCTACCACCTACCACAGTATCTAAAACACAGTAGGGACTAAGTTATCTATCACACTTTCGAAGGACAACGAAAAGTAGCATATCTATTAATATTGCTTAGTTTTCAAACCCACAGACATGTCAGAATTTTGAAAGATCACTATGTTTTATCTTCCAAATACTTACAAATAATGGCAACTAACACATGGTCCTGCATACCTCAGACATGAATACACACTTGCTTTCTACTGCACCTGTGTCTCCACCTTCCTGCCTCCCACTGCATTTGACACATCACAATGAACTCTGAATTCCGCAGAGTCCTGTATTCACATCATTCCCCGTCACCTCAGTCATCCCAATCACGTCTGTCACAACTCACACCCACGCACTTAACATACACTTCCTAAATGACTAATTACAAGGAATGCATTTCTGATAGGTTCATCTTAAGTTGACAGGCATGAAGTTAGCGAGAGAGAGATTTCTGTCTCAAATGGTCCCCTGTATTCTCTTTAAGAGCTGGGCAGTAATAGACATTGCTGTTACAGAGCCGGTCAGTTCACAGCTCTGCCTGTTAGGCCGACTCTGATTTTATTCATTAAAAGTACCGTGTAGAAAACACAAAATTTGGGGTACAGAATTATGTTGCTACTGTATGTGCGTAGGTACGTGTGTATTTCTACTTAACTGATAAGCACTCCCTACAGCGAGGAATTGCAACTGGTGTAATTTTGATGAATATCTGCTAAATTTAATTATATGAGACCCAAGTTGAGAGTGAATTTACTCACATTTATAAAATTTGTGGGGTCCATATGGGTGAACAGATTGCTTTATTCACAGGTTCTCCCATGTGGGGGTTACAGTCAGAGATAAATGTCCCTACCTCTCTGTCCTCAGTGTCAGAAAGCACCAGCTTGCAGCAGTCAGGGCCTGCGGTGATTTGGAGCTTGCCCTGTGAGCATCACTCACTGCGCTGCACCTGGGGCTGGGCAGCGGGAACTGCCTCTAACCTATCTCCTTGCCTGCTGCCTCCCTGATTTCATCCTTCCTCACTGTATTGCCAGATTCAACGACCCCAACCCCCTTTTTTACCTGGTTATTTCTGGCCTTCAGTGGCTTTACTCTGTTGACAGGATAAAATTCAAGCACCTTGGAATGCTATTCGGGGCTTTGTGACAATCTTGCCTTAACTGCCATTCCAGGCCT
Source organism: Macrotus californicus (assembly GCA_007922815.1). Taxonomy (NCBI): domain Eukaryota; kingdom Metazoa; phylum Chordata; class Mammalia; order Chiroptera; family Phyllostomidae; genus Macrotus; species Macrotus californicus. Next base: position 23,517 of record VMDR010004964.1, read on the forward strand.
CACCGCCACCTCTGCCCTGCACAAATTCCACGTTGCAGCTGAAGTGGACAGCTCGGTGTCTCCTTCTGCTCCTCATACTTTCCTGCCTCCTCCTCTTGCTCATGCTGCTGCCCCATATAGAAAACATGTTCCATCCCCTTCACAGTCACTGAATTGATAAATATTTATTGAACATTGAGCTGTTGGTCTAGTCCTGTTCTATCCACCAAGGATACGGCACTAACGAGACAGCCTAGTTCCCTGTTCTCTTGAAGCTTATAAAGAAATCTGATTTTTTTACATACCCATGATTCTCTTCATAAGGCTGTCTCCTACAGTCTGGTGTTCAGCTAGAAGGGCTCTTTCTTCCGACAGAGACGTTTGGCACACACTGCACCACTCATTGTGTGTTTGGCGTCTCCACACAGTTCCCAGAAAGGAAAGTCACGGACGTGTCTGGCCATTCCCACAAACGTGGCTCCCGGAACATGGAACATCTCAAACACATTCACTGCTGTCACCAGAATCATCAAGTTGAGTCAACGCCAGACAGCGCCCTTTGCACGTTTACTGCGGCCATCGCCGCACAGAGTGCCCAGCACCTACCCTCTTGCTTCCTCCGCCGGCCGATTTGTTCTGCATTATTTTCCAGCCTTCTTAACGAGACACGGCGGCATGGGTCTGTCAGAAGGAGGGGAGCGTGCCTCTCTCCAAGAGCACTCGGTCCTTCCCTTCAATCGCAGGGCCTGCCTCCAACCAGACAGCGCCCTTACAGTCACTGTGCTCATACAGAACGCAGACTGACCCTGCATTTACTGATTTAGGGAATCACATAGGATCATGTGGGCTGATTCTTCTTTGAAAAAAGTTTGCTGTAAAGTGATATTCAAATTCGGATTCAAACTCAGGTCTCTCTTACCCCACAGCCCACACATGTTCCCCATGCCACTCTCTGCGTAAACAGTGGCAAGGACACGCAGGTGTCCAGGCTGTAGCGGCTCTGCCCACCTGGCCCGCATCCCCTAAGCTCTGACCACTGAGCTCTGGAGATTGACCCCGAGTTTGTGGGCATTTTATCTGACCCCAAAAGCAGTGGCAAGCTGCGTGTGCCACAGAGTTAATGTCCTCAGTTCTGTCCCTAACTAGCACTATCAGACATGGAGTTGTGGCACACACACCCAGCCCCCTCACTGGGTACAACCCTGCACTGTGGCCCTCCTTTCATCGGTGCAATGAGTCTCCGGTCCCCCTAGGGCAGCTTGCTCCACAAAGCACCCTGTGTGGACTGCTTCCCCTCCCTACCTCCCACCACTGGCCCTCAAGTTCCCATCTCGGGATCTGTTTCTGGGAAAACCCAAACCAACTGTCTCCTGCTGACACCCCCTCTGATTCATTTGATGAACCAAAGGGCTGTCCTCTGTAAGGTGTCAGCCAGTGTGTACTGCACGTGAAGCTCCTTCCCACCTGTGGTCACAGTTTGGGGACTGTTTGCTTCCTTCTCTCAGAGCCAGTCATGCTGGGCTGGCTGGCACCCTAAGGAGCCCTGGGGACATAGCTTCTCTGGCCTCCCTCCTCCTGTGCCTCTCCCAGGGCAGGGTAAGGGCTGCTTTTCCAAATTCTGATCTAAGGACTGTCTGCTGGCCTGGCCCCATGACCCACTGATGGGGAGCCCTAACCCTGTCCCTAGTCTCTCTGAGGCCTTTGCTGGGGAAGCTGAGCCTGCTTCTGGTTCTCCAAGTGCCACCTTGGTCAGACATAAAGGGTCTGTGAGGAGACCAAAAGGTCATTACCAAACCCTGCCTACAGACAGAAATCTAAGGATCTTTTCTCTGAGTGAAGAGTTTGCTATGGCTCTAGCCTGCCATTTCTGTTTTCCAGTGTGTTTCCTTTGACCCCTCCTCCGCCCAGGGTCACGGGCCTCACTGTGACTGACAATTATCGTCTTGTTCCGAGGAGCAGGTCTGGTGGGTGGTATGGACGTGAACTGGGACCCTATCAATTGCCCTTCCCAGCTACTCAACCTGGAGTGAGTAGCTCAGACTTACTGATCCCTGTTTGCTTTTCCTAGAAACAGAGGTAGAATCCACAACGCCAAAGGGATTTTAAGGAAAAGGGATGTATTTTGCATGTTTTTTGTTCATACCTAGGGAACATTCAGTAACGGGGACCTGTTATTTAGTCCTACGTCTGATATTTTGGGAGTATCAATCTTGAATTTTGTTTTATTTCTAAGCATTCCCAATAACTCAGAGAGACTTGACAACGTTCTCCTTGACAATAAGAAGTCAGAAATGAGATCGACATTTGCGGGAGGCACAGGCCCTCGGCCGGAGTGGCCTTGGGATGATTTCAGAGGTCAGCAGTACAGTCGCGGTCACCTCTGACACAGCTGAGCTGTGAGTAATGGCTGGCTGAGGATGTCTGGCTGAGAGGCCACGACAGAAATTATGGAGTTGTCGGTGGCAGGGGTTTGGATTACGTCTCTACGTGCATCATTGTTTATTGTGCCAACCTTGGGTGACCTTCAGATCCTCTCAGTCTGAAGCATCCATCATCTGACATCATCTGGCAGCATTCTGGGTTATGAAAGGGTATGATCAGTGTCTTTGCCCTCTCCCTGGACGTTAATACTCGTCGCTATTCTTGCTCTCTTAGCAAATGTTTTGGATTTTGTACCCTGTCATTGGATAGTTCATTTTTTATTATAAATCTTGCCAAAGAATAAAATCTTGCTTTAGAGATATATGAGCAACAAATTTGAAAACAAATGCCTGCTTTGAATGTCTTTCCTGCCTCCCCCAAACTGTACTAACTTGGCAAAGACACCTCCACTGAGGTTTGGTTTCCTCAACCACGGCCCCTGCTGTGCACGCTGCACAGGGTTGCTGTGAGTGACGATCGGCACATTCCTGATGGAGGTGTCTCCCCGACTACAGTTCGAATAATGGAGAGGCTGAAAAGAGAATGGTCAGGAGAAAGGTAAACAGGATTGACATGTTGCAGATTCTTCCTTCTCAGTGATCTTTTAACTCTAAGCTAACATCCACCAGAGAGGGAAGCGGTTTATTTAATATTTATATTTGTTTTGTACTGATTTCAAATGTTTTAATTACTGTGTGTCTGCAGGGATTTGTGCAGAGAAGTGCAGGTACAAAGCCTCTCCGTGTCTCATTTGTCCCAGACTCGGTACATGCTCCTACATGAAGATAAGTTGCCCTCACAGACAGTCTGAAAGAAAAGCAAAGACATAGATGGATAGTTCCCCTTGAAATCAGTGACACTCTCCCAACCAGACAGTGATAAATACGGTTAGATGGGTAGAGGCTCTCATTGTAGTCACCAGTGCTTGGTTATAACTGGAATGTGAAAAGTATGTGTTAGCTAAGATGCAAAGGAATAATGCCAAAATATCTGGGATTTAGGACCAAGATCTTAAGGTCGATGTGTCCAGGAACCTAAGGAAGAGGATCCTTAAAGAGTAAAAAGGGCCCAGGTCTGGGATTGTTAGGTCAGTGTTCCTGGAGGAGTACTTTTCAAAATGCGCTCTGGGGGATAGTGGAGCTTTAGACAAATCACCCACGTGCTGCATTAGAAACCCAGATATAAGACCTCAGGAATCAGAGTCCTTTGCATGTGGGTGTTTAAAATGTCCCCAGAAGCTCTGGGTACTCATTCTGAAGATCATGCTTTGCAGAAGCCTACTTCGGAAATGTTGTTCCCAGTAAGCGCTCTTGCCAGTACAATTAGGATTTTTAAAATATGCAAGGAACCTGAGATATTACCTGACCTGCATGTCAGATCTGACCTGCCTACAGGCGCCATCCTTGCTTTAAGCCCTGTTTAGCTGACTTGTGAGTGAAGGTTTTCGTGGGGCCCAGACACGAAGCTGGAACTTCTGCTTGTTCATGTAGAAATAGTTGCCCAATAGCCATTCTCCCTTCACAGTTACGGGCTCCTTCTCAGAGTCCGAGTTTCCGGCCTGGAAGGAGGCAGAGAAGAAATGTAGAGGCCCTTCGTCCTGTGGATAACGAAGTGTGGCTGTGTGATGATGATGGAGATGCGGCATAGACTGTTGTTTCTGGGCTCAGGATGCTCCCTTTCCTCTTCCCAGGACCTCCCATGCCACAGTCCACTGAGCTGTCCGCTGTTGTCATTGAGTGCAGACGTCAGGTCGGATGTGCCTCCCCAAGTCACTCACACCGCCGCTGCCCTGACTGCCCAGGTGGCACTCGGGCCCTGCAACCTAACCAGCACTCGCACAGAATTTGCTCTTTATAATCTACTTTAGATTTCAGGTAGCTTCGCAATGCCTAAGGGTTTCTGCTTAACAGGGCACCACGAAGCTCTCCCTGTGCTGGCAAACCCACCTCCTTCCTGCCCGGGGGCCTGTGAGCAAGCTTTGCCCCCGCCTTTCACCTTCTGCTTCCTTTGTCTGACTCATGGCTTTTCACACAATGTTTGATATTCAAATTTTCAAAGTTAGACAAAAAAGTTAAGGAAATAAGACACAGCATCAAAAGACTTAAAAAAAAATAAAAAAAAAACCCAGATCCAGAGATAGCACAGATGAGACTCATCAAAGAGTATATAATAACTATAAAAATAACTGTTAAAAAATTAAGAGGTGGAAAACTTTTGAACAGGTGGACAGAGAACTTCAGCAGAAAGACATAAATTATAAAATAAAAAAAGCCCAACTGGATCGTCAGCTACGAAGCACGTGATGTCTGTGATGTTGGACTAGTTTGGTGGACTTCTCGGCATACCGGATAAAGTGGTGTGAATAATCTGTGAACGTGAAGACAAGTTAATAGAAAGGATCCAAACAGAGACAGAGAAGAGGAAGTAAAAGAAGTAGGGCATAACGTGCCAGACCTGGGGGGAAATATAAAACTTCCCAATGTCTGTACAACTGCAGCCCCAGGAGGAGTTGAGAGAGAGGATGGGTCAAGAGAAAATGAAGAAGATACAACGGTCAAGAGTCTTCTAAAATCACAGAGAATATCCCACAGGTCTGAGAAGCTCAGAGAAGCCCAATAAAGATAAATCAAGAGAAAAGCACACCTGCCCACATCACGGAGAAATGGCGAAGAGCAGAGAAAAGGGGGACAGCTTAAAAGCATTCAGAGACAAGAGAGAAATTTTTCCCTGTATACGGGAAGACAAGCAGACAAAGTATATAAAAATTAAGTGAGGACATAGAAAATTGCTTCAACACCATTAATCCACTTGACCTGTGACATTTATAGAATGTTCCTTCCAACAAGCGTAGGGTACGTATTATTCTCGAGCACACAGAAATTCACCAAGCTTGAGCACACAGGACACAGAAAGCACATATCAAGTAGGCAGTTTTAAACCAAATCATGCTGGTAATTAAACATAAGTGGTATGAACACCTAAATTAAGAAGCAGAGATGGGTAAGCAAGAGTTTTAAATCAAGATGTATGTATCTGCTGTCCTTAAGAAATAGTCTTTAGATCTATAAAGAAAGACCTGGACTAAAGTAAAATAATGGAAATAACTATGTTCCAGGTAAACACTAATCACAATAAATGAGTGATGATGTCAGCATCAGACGCCATAACTGGAGAAGGAAACTGAAAGGCCGAGGGGCATTCCACAGCGATGAAGGGATCAATGAGTCAGGAGCGAGTAACAACACTGAATGTGTTCGCATCTAATCCCAGAGCTGGAAACCTCCAAAGAGAAAGTCACAGGGTTGAAAGGTCAAACACACCATCCCGCCCGCAGCTGTAAATTCCAGCACAGCCATCGGGCGTTGACAGGACAGACAGAAAGTCAGGAAGAACAATGCTCTGACTCAGCACTTCGGGCCCAAAGACAGGTAACGCACCTGCTTTTCAAGTGAACGTGGAATACTCACCAAGGCAGACCAAGTACAGACAATTAAGTGAATCTCAATACATGCAAAACAAGGGAAATAATACAGAGGGAGTTTTCTAATCACAACACAAAGTGTGGCAAAAGGCTGACAGTTGTTACTATGGAAAATAAAACAGTGATTAATAAATAATAAAACAAGAATAAACTATTTCACATACAGCTGTAAACCTGCTTTTTTTCTCCACCCTGCACAACTAAAGTAGAAGCCAATATTTTTCTTTAAAAACCCTGAAAAGTCTCTGAACATCTATAATATATGCAATATACTTCCAATTAAATCAAAAAAGCAATTCATAGTTTTAAACTGATATATTATAAAAGAAGAAATGTCTAAAATCCATTATTAAAGCTTCTGCCAGAAAAATCCAGAAAAAGAATAAATTAAACCAAAACAAGTATAACACTATGTAGCCATTAGGAAGACCAGACTAGCTTTGATTATAAAAACTATAAATGCAGAAAACAACACACAAGAACTGCAAGGAATGAAGTTGAAAAAGGCAAATGACTCAAAGTAAACAATTATCAGTAAGTGACAAAGTGCAGGACTGTTTGGGAACAGCATTACCTGAGGACCTGGAAGGGGAGCAAAGGTTAATTTTGCTGGGTTCCGAGTTGGAGCCTGGGAGGTTGATGTGGTGCTTCGCCCAGATTGTAGCATTTTCTATCACAATTTTTCAAATGACAGGTATCACAAGTGATACTTAAGGGGATTAAATCTTTTTATAAGTTTTCCTTGCTGATAAATATTAGGGGCATCGTACAACCCGTTTTTCTGATTCTGAGTCTATTCTCTTTTCTCAGTTATCACTGATGCAAAAGCAGCTTTTGCTGCAAGCAGGGATGCAAACGTGTCAGCGTCCGCTTTCATCTCTCATTTAGTGATTTCGCAGCGTGCCTTTCTGCACACAGAAGTGACACAGCGAAGTGGGTGACGAAGTCTGGAAACCAGAAAACACTCTTTCTGGGCCCTGACACACACAGACAAAAACATCTTAATTCAAATCACACACACATCTTTGACTTCATCTCTGATTTTCTCTTTAAAGTATCCGTCTAGAAAATGATTTGTTGAATCAACATAGGTAAATGTTTTTAAAGCTTCTGCCAAAAGATGTCTGTCATTATTTTATTTAAATAACCATAAACTTGTTGCCAGCCATAAGGTAATTAATAAACTAATTATTATGCATATTTAAGAGAATTATTAAGACATTAAGGCAATTGTTTTGAGGTGTTTTTACTTTTTAAAATATTTTATTATTTATGCTATTACAGTTGTCCCAATTTTACCCCCTTTGCCCCCTCTGCCCAGCCTACCCCACTCCCACAGTCAATCCCCACCCTGTTGTCCATGTCCACGGGTCACTCATATATGTCCTTTAATGATGCTGATTAGGATTAGAATTTATTATTAAGGGGAGAGAATCAGATTTCACAGTCTGACTGAACGTTATCAAATATTTTTGTACACATAATCATCTGTATCACTATCATAGCCACATTCATTTTATCCCAAACATGCCGGTCTTGAGCCTCTGGTGTTCTGGATCTGGAACTGCCCGTGTGATTACAAACTCACCCCTTTCTTTTACCCAACTATGGTTTTCTGTTCTAATGCTGGCCCCACTGTTAGAATCCCAGCCTTGCCTTGGGTCTCCCAGCTCCATTTCCTGCCTTTCCTCTAAGCTCCATCCGCTCATGCTCTGGCCGTGGTAGTGACCCCCACTCTGGGTACAAATGTACAGATTCCCAAAGTGTAAGCACTCAGCAGTGAGGTGCCTTTCCTCCCTCAACATTATCCCCATCATGTTGGAATCAATTCCCTAGAAATCCTACCATGATTAAAAAAAAAACAAAAAACCCTCTCTAGAAGGAGACGAGCGTGGATAATCTAATGGGTCTTTTTCATTCTTTACTGCACATCTCTGTGATGGAGGCAAATGTCATCTTTACGTAGTTATCAGAAGCAAAATTGAAACAGGGATCATTTTGCAGTATTATATTCTTGGGCACTTGTTCCAACTGCTCTGCAATTGCTGCTCGCCACTCAGGTGTAATTGCATAGGTCATTGCGGAAGAGCGTAATTATACATTAAGGTGATGTCCCCTCATGCATTATTAAGTCGTGCATTTTTCTAAAGGGGCTGGAGGGAGGGAGCTAAGTGAGCGGAGAGAAGTCACAGAGCATTGGGCCAGCAGGGGCGCAGGGACCAGTCTCATCTGCTCTTGGGAGCTGCTGTCCTGCCCGGGCCGTTCTTGCCAAAGGCACGGGCGTCCAGATTCCTTCCTGTCTGAAGGCCCTTCCTGTGAGGGGCGGGCCCTAGAAGGTGATGAGGATCTGATTCAGCTGTGCCTCCCTGGCACCTGGCACAACACGTGGCACAGAGTCCCGAGCGGTGTTTTGGGCTGCGTCCATGTTGAGATTCCCCAGTGGATTTCCTTTGGCACATGATGTTTCACTCCAAGACATTTGGAGCCTGAAAGAGACACCTCGAGTCCGATTCAACCTGAGTTTTCACAGAAGAAAGATGACGGCAGAGTGGAAAACGTGAGACGTGCAGAAGGAGCTGGTGTGAACAACTCCGGTCGATTAAGCGGACTGGTCGCTTAGCCTTTGTGAGTTCAAAATCTTCACAAAGACAACGTTGGGTGAGCACACCCCCTGATGCGGTGTCCCCCTTATCGAGGGGGCACTCCCAACCCCTGTGGACGCCTGAAACCTCGGGCAGTACCAAACCCTTTATGCAGAGGCCGTTTCTCCTGCACATACATACCTGTGATAGAGCTTAACGGGCAGGTTTAGGACGGAGAAATTTAACAGCAAGAACAACGATAAACCACAACCACTGTAACAATGCCCTGGGGTAGATGGAGGCTATGTGAGCGCGGCCTCTCTCTCACAAAGCGCCCACACGCACTGCACTCACCGTCCCACTTAGAGGAGCGCTGGGCGGCCTCGCTGTGGGCGAGCCAGGTGGCAGCTCCATGACTGTCGCGCTCCGGGCCCCGGTGGCATGAAACAAAGGCGACTTGAACACAAAGCCTGCGCCGCTGCCGTGGCCACAGCGGACCTGACAACCACGCGGCTGCGGCTGCGGCTGCAGCAGGAAGCGTGTTTGCGGCGTGGAGGGTCTGCAGCGTAGAGGGTCTGCGGCGTGGAGGGTCTGCAGCGTAGAGGGTCTGCGGCGTGGAGGGTCTGCAGCAGGAGGCGCGTCTGCGGCGTGGAGGCGGGCGCACGTGCAGACGCTCCATCACGTGCAGGTGGGGCGCGGTGGGTCTCGCGAGATTTCGCACTCAGGACAAGCCTTCTAAGTTGTTTATTTCTGGGGTTCCCTGTTGAGTGTTTCTGGGGCGTGGTTGTCTGAGGGTGCCAGCAACCATGGAGAGCAAAACCGCAAGTGGAGCGGTGCTGTGAGGTGCCCGCCAGTGGGTTCCCCGGTGCCAGGGTCAGCGGGAAGCTCAATGAGAGTGAAAATAATGCAGTCCAGGCCTGGCACCGGATTGGTGGCATTCAGTGAACTTCTTTAAATCAATGGCCATGCCTTAATCAGCTGTGATGTGACAGGCAGTGTGCTAGGTTCACTCGTGGGTGCCGTGGTGAGCAGGAAACGGTTGAGCAGGCAAGTCAGGTAAACGGGCTGATCTTACCACCGTCCGTTGCAGTCAGCCTCAGCTACGTTTACTAAATAAGTGGTCTTTCCTTGGCTTACTTCTCACTTTAATCCCTTAAAGAAAAAAGTATACTTGCAAATTGACCAGGCAAAGCTTCATGAATTAAGATACTCAAAGCGCCTATATTGAAGCTTGGCAAATAACCAGTGCCCAGTAAACGTTAGCTTTGTTATTTCACAGGGGAAATGCCTGCAGATTCAGGTTCCTTCTTTGTAAAGTTAAATCTGTGAAATGGAATTATAAATTATAAATGTGAACCAAAATAAAGCTGAAAATGAGAGAGTGTCCGAGGCTCCAATTGTTTAAATGATGGTAGGAAAAGACTTCTCCGAGGAAGTGACCTTTGAGGAAAAAACTGAATGAACAAAAGCAGAAAGCAAGAAAACAGTGTAAGTGGGAAGGGCATTCCAGAGAGAGGGTGCCGAGCTTGAGAAGAATGAGCAGAATAGCTGGTCTGTGTGACTGCACGCCCCTGACCTGCAGGAGGCACTCAGCAAGTGCTCGGTGTGGGCAGTTTAACTTGCCGAACCCTCACCTGTGCAAAATTACTTCCATGCATGTTATTTTTATTGATCTGCTCAACTGGTCCCTGATGCCGCACAAAGGAGACCGGCCAAGTGTGTGTCCCAGGCGACACAGGTCCTGAGTGGCGAGGGAAGGACTCGAACCAGCATTGCCCACCTCCCCTCGTGAGTCTTGGTGTAATAACCCAACAACATACTTTCCCCCTCTGTTCACAGCTTCCCGGAACAGTCTCCCATTCAGGACCCTCCCTGTGCTGTGAGTAAGCACTGAAAACACCAAGGACAGTGTCCCTACAGACCAGATGTTGATTGAACTCTGACTTGTCAGCCCTCTCTCCTGCCCATGTGATGTATTTCCCCTTGAACAGGCGCCCGCAGGGCAACCTGTTCAAAAGAGAGACTTGATCACTTCTGGGCTGTGGCTTTTGGCAGAGCAAGGGTTCCTCTCCAGCTCCTGGTATCACGCCCTGCTCTGGGCCACCTTCTGCTTCCACTCTGGAAGCCGTCTGTGGAAGAGCATCTGCAAGTTCATGGAGTAACCCAAATCATTTACAATCCACAGTGTTCCCGCTGGTTTGTTCTTGGCAAGATGTGGCTCAGAAACATGTTTCTGAAACATCTCTGACAGGGAAAAGTGCTCACGGGGTGTGGGTCCAGATGCTCTGAGTGACCAGACTCCCTGGCTGTAGACAGTCCCCATGGAAGCTGCGTGGGCAGCCTCGCTGGACCAGACACTTCCTTGCCATTAGGGTGGGTATTGTCATAACCTCCTTCTGGATGCACTCGGGGTGTGCTCTCTGTGCATTCTGTACCCCCCTCCAAAGCAGAATGAGGAAGAGACAGAAATACCTATGTTTGAACCCAAGCACAGTTACTTCCTAGATGTTTGCTTTTGAGCAAGCTATTTATTTATTTTCTAAGCTCTAGAAATCAACTTGCCCTCCTTTGGGACAGACAGTTCCAGCTCAGGATTGATGTGTGGTGACAAGGGCATTGGAGGAGGGAAGGAGAAGAGAGTTCTCTTTATCTCTCACCTCATGCAGTGTCTAAGAGAGGTTTATGAATCCCTGCAGGCAAGACACCCAGCTCAGTGTTGGAGACATAGTAGCTGGTCAATAAAAATGCAATTCTGTCCGCCCGACTTGTATTCTCTTAAGGAAGCTGAGCCCCAAAAGTCAAAAATCCTGATGTCGGAAGGCACGTTAGAAAGTAGCTAGTCCCATCCAGTGAAGTCCCTTCTCTAAAACTGTCCCCAAGTTGTCTGTCTGACATTGTCTTCTAGACAGACTCGTGTTTCTCCGTGCAACTCTGGGGGGCAGAGAGCGTGGGCTGGTCCCCTGAGCACCCAGCCAAGTGCTGCCAACCCTCTTTCTGTAACTGAGACTCTCCCTCCAAGTAGTGTTTCTCATAGGTCCTAGGCTCTGCGGTGCAGAGGCACCTGGAGGCTGACATGAGTCACTGGACCACCTGCCCTGAGATGGCGGTGGTGCCGTGTCTAGCACTAGTCATGGGGTCGTCATGGCCCAGGACTGGCAGTGGTGGCAGCAGCTGCTTTACCAGAGGAGGCCTGTGACACACCTGGCTGGTATCTGGCTGCGTGGCATCATGCCCATGAACCTGACTCCCCCAGAGCTCCGGGGAGTGCAGGAATGTGGTAAATATAGCTGTTCCTGCTTAGGGTAGCTATCTCGGTCTTATCTTCTAAACAATGGTCCTGGTTAATGTACCCCTCCAAGGCCCTCTATCGTCCGCAGGGTAAATATGATGTGTGAACGTGACAGCTACTGTCCCCATGCTTACCCCCAGCTCTCTGACCTCCACTCTCACCTCTGCCCCCTGACCTTTCAGTTCACATTCTGACTCAAGGCATCATGAATACCCCATTCCAGTGTGAGGAAAATTTCATTTAGATAATGACTTTTCCTGAGCTGACTCTGTGTCCTCAGATTTATGTCTGTTATTCTGTATGTGTGCTTGTGTGTAAGATGTACATTTGAAATATACAATTTTATCTAATGATCTTTGTAACCTATCGTTAAGAAAAAGGTCATCAGAAAAAAAATTCTCCAGGGGCTGGGGGAGGTGGAGGTGGGCAAAGGAGTGTAAATAAGACAGAATGAGACTTGACCGTGGGTGGTGAGCACACCGTGCCGTGTGCAGAGGAAGTTTTATTGAGGCACACACTTGAAACCTACATGGTTTCATTGACCAGGGCCCCCCCAATAGTTCAACCAAATTAAAAACTTCTCTGAGGAGGAGATGTTGAAGTTAGAACCTGAGTTTTTATCAAGCTCCAGCCATTCTTAAAATGATGAGGTAGAAAAAGAACAACTCTGGAGAAAGAACTTAAGTAGCAGGAAAAACAAAGGTGAGGCGTCTGTGAGAGCCGAGGAAAGCCCCGGAGAGGAAGGTGGTGCAGGAGGGTAAGAGCTCAGAGTTGTGTTTGGAGAGAGGGGAAGGGCAGGCAGCACGGGCGAACAATGAGGATTTAAATTCCAGCCTCCTGAATTAGACTGAACAATATAATCCCCCCTCACGTGATGGGGTGCTGAAATTTGGAAGGTCCCAGTCAATGTGGACTTGGGGCCACCCTCACAAAAAACTCTGTGCATCAGGGGAGAGTTCCCAAACAGGCAAAGTTGAAAGGAAGGAAATCTGACTTCTCATCCCCCTTTCACTGTTTTTAAAAATAGCCTTTCAGGTGATTTCTTTCCCCACATCCCCAGATGGCTGACATAACTTTGTAACGACCACACAAATATTTAATGATCGAGCTGTAGGCAGAACCTAAGGCTGTGGCTCCCAGTGCAGTGATTTTGTGCTAAAAATTGCATGAAAATCACTTGACTCTCATTTTTAATGGAATAAAAAAAAATAAATTACGCGGTTGGGAGCTGTCCAGCACAGTGATTGCACCATAGTACACACTCTGTAAATGTTTGTTGGATTAAATTAGAAATTGGAAAGATTCATAAGCGTTTCTGTGTTAGTCCAGCCCCTCATTTTGCTTTGACAGGGAAAGGAGCTGGGAGATGACTTTGCCAAGGTCACACGGCTCATTGGCCACAGAGCTCAGGGTCACGTGGCTCATTGGCAAAGAGTTAGAGTGAGGACCCCGAGCCCTCTGCCTCTTAATCCAACACTCCCTTCCTGACGTTGTTGCTGCTGCGGTGTGAGTGAGGTCCGCCCTCCTGTGTCCTGCGTTGTTATAAGCCCGGTGATAATCAGCCGAGTGGGAAGAGACAGCCTCCAAGTTGTCAGGGCCCTTAGAAACCCGCTCTGGGGTGTTGTATTCCTGCTGGGAAGGATTACAATGCTTGAGTGCAGTTATTCCCGGGCCCGTTCCGAAACCAAGAGTGTATATATTCTCAGCAGGCTTAACGCAGACGATTAGAGATACACTCAAACCTCCAGACAAGGTGCATTTCTAGGGCCTGGTAATTCCATGTTCACAGTGAGTCCCTCATGCAGGGTGCTGTCCACATGGGGCAGGGGACAGGCAGGCAGAAACTGCAGACTCAATTCCTCCAGCACCGCCTCCAGTAGTAAGTCCTTGTCTTCCTGTGTCGCTCATGACTTCAGGTGGCACTCAACACTCCTGATATCTAACAGTGCAGAGCTAACCTACAATACTCACTGTGTTCTCCTGCTCCACAAACTTATTTTAGGCCCAGATGACCTTCCGGGGGCAGGGACGCAGTCAGTAGAAGGACCTCATGCGCCCCATAGCCACTGCAGCTCCGTGGGAAGGAGGAAAACAAATCACAAACAGGGAGAGGTTTCATCTTTTGGTTTCACACCGGGGGCACCCTTGTGCCCTTGTGTCCATCTCGGGCTCCTCCCTTAATCCTAGGAGTGTTCTTCCTTTCTAGAGGGAGGGCAGAGAGAGACTACACGGCACCAGCACTGAATTCATCCCGGTGTTCCAGCAGAGACTAAATCGAAAGTCTGAAAAATGAGTGCTTCTGCCGGAAGCCACTGTTCATCCAGCGTGACCTCCTGAGTTTCAGATGAGAAACTGAGTTCTGGGAAGATTAAATGGCTCAGCCCTAGACAGCCTATCAGCTCAGTGCAGAGCAACGCTCAGGTCTCGGTGTTACTGTACCTACAGGGCTGGCCAATGCCTAATTTTCTGAGATGATTTCAATGACATTGTACACTTTGAACTTCTCTTACAACAGCACTTCCAGAGCATTTCGTGAGAACATGCAGTCCTCTCTGTGTTACCCAGAGTGCTTATTTCACCCCGAGGGATCTCTGACCGCCCAGGTTATTCATTCACCGTGCCTCTGAGAAACTTGCCTTTCTACTCCTCCAACATCAAATGCATCTTCCAGGTAAGAGATTTGAGTCCATGGAAGGATCTTTGGATTTGTGGTCCAAACACTCTGGAGAGGAACCCGCAGTCACACTAAGGAAGCTGCTCCCTTGGGAGTCCCGCTGCTGCTGGGACCAGCGTATGCATCAGGGTTAGCAGTCCTGATGTGGAGCCCAGAGCTGAGTGTCTTACTGTGGAAGCTGGATTCCCTCACCTGAAACTTGGACATGTGATAGCTCCTCAGCGGCTGACGTGTCCTTGCTATAGCATCTGCCCATCCTCTGCATTTGTTCGTTATAGAAGCTGTGGGTGTATGGATTCCTTTTCATTGCCCTACCAACTAGCGTCACCTTACCGAAGGTAAGCATTTACGTTAGTTTACAACTGGGGGCAACAGGTAACAGAAACTGCCTTCTGCTGGCTTAAGCAAATGGAAGCACTTATAAACGTCAGGGCTGTTTCATGAAGCTGGGGGCAGAAACGTGGCTCTAGGATCCCAGGAGTGTCAGACTGCCCAAGAGCACAACTTGGAAAGGGACCCTTTCCAAGGAGTGCCTAATCATTCTGGAAAGTGAAATCCATGGGGGCGAAGGCTAGCGATAAATAAGGATGTACTCACTTGTTTGCGACCCCAGAACTCTAGCGCGAAGCATGCGCGGATACTGCCTAAGTTTGGGGCTAGTGGAAAAATGGATGTTAATATCTCTTCCTCCTGGAATCTGTTGTGTCTTGTGAGGGACAGTGCAGACAGCTATTTTTTGGATGAGGATTCAGTTGAAACAATTTAATTGAGACTAAAAAGGGAAGTAGTTTCATACCTATTTCTTGATTTTAAAAGGCTAAAACTTTACCTATTGTGTATCTAATAATTCCCCATTTTCTATTTTTACAGTTTTTATCTTTCCTTGCATCAGTAGGTAAGAGTCTGCAACAGATGTGAATCAGTTTGTATGAAGCATCTACCTCTTCTGGGTGCGGGTCCAAGACAACATGCCCAGTCTCCCAAGATGCCTCCTATTGTTCTATGTAATGAAGATAATAATAGTCATCTCACTGTGTGATGGGGAAGTCAAATAAGGTGCATGGTAAACACTCAATAAGAGGTATCTGGTAAAGATGATGATGATGATGATGATGATGATGATGATGATGATGGCAATGACAGTAGTTTTAGTGTGAGAGAAATAGGGCAAAACAAGCAGACAATTGGTAATAGAATAAGTACAGACTTCAGAACCATACAGAACCAGGCTCAAGTCTTAGTACCTCGATTTACCAGCTGGGTAACTTTGGACAAGTTGTTTAAGTTTTCTAAGCTTCCATATTTTTATCTCTGAAATGGGCAACAGCAATGATAATGCCTCCATCATGTATCCGTTTTGAGAACTGGGAGGAACATACATAAGTGTTATTCTCTCAGTAGATAGATACTGCATATAGATTGACAAACACCTATTTCTATGGTACAGGTAATCTGCAAGTAATACATATACATAGAACTTGTAGTAATAGACATATAAATTGTCACAATATGTTCACTTACAAGTGTGTTTTTTTAAGGGAAATGGTCACTGGAGGAAAAGGTCTTCTTTTTGTAAGGCTCGTGTGCATTTGGAGTTTGTTTTCTTCTTCGATGTTCTCATCTCACGCTCCTGAGGGGCCTGGCCAGGAGAGCACGCCTTGCTGTGGGTCAGGTGCTTCATTCGGATGTTATGGTCACTACGCCAGGTTCCATTTAATGAGTGACTGCTAAGGGTACACTAAGTGGCACCCTAGCAGCCTCAAACCCACTAAGAGGCACTTTGTTAACTCTACAGGAAAATGGACTGGGGGTAACCGGGATACCCTCATGTTCCTGGAGCCTGGGGTTCTCCTCACCTCCATTTCACCCACTTAACCCACAGAGCCCTTGCCCCCAATGCACAAGTGGACAAGCTAGTCTACGAGATCAGCGAGAATGTGTCAGATCCCACTGAGAGACAGCGTTGCTCCCCAACACAGGACACAGGTGGCCTCATTTCTGTCTCCGTTCTCACTCCTGGACACCACAGCCTGGCCTTCCCTGTGTTTTTGCAAGTCTGAGATGAATCTGAACCGACACAAAACAAAGCAATGCTTGGAATTACACTCTAAGGCAGTTGCCCTAAGTACTTAAGGCCTTCAAGCAGGGTGCCAGGATAAAGAGGAAATAGGAAACCATGTAGTATGCAATATGAGGAAGAGTAGAGGAATTGAGGACATTTACTTCACAAAAGGAAGAATAGAACCCTGGAACATAATACTAGAAATATTACCCAGCCAAGGAGTGTTGTGAAATTCACAAACCAGTTACACATCACTATCTCCTCATTTACCCTTCAGAAGAATGTATGGTTTAATAGAGTCGCCTATTTTTTACAAATGGGAAATCTCAAGCTTGCGCTTGGTGACATCTTTAAAGTGATGGTCCTAGGAAATTAGGAAAGGCAGTGTCTTGAGGCAGGTAGGTATTAAATAATCCAGTGTTAGCTGTCAGCTCGTCCCACAGCCTGTGTTCATCAAGCCCCAGACTCACCTCGCCCGTGACCACCTACCAAACCTGGCCCTGCCTTTCTTCCCAGTGGCTTCTCTTTTCCCTCCCCCCCATTCGTGACATCCTGGACACGCCAGTGTCACTACTGCTGTGCCTCTCACGTTTGCAACCGCTGACTCTAAAGGGCATTTGTATATAGAGTGTTGGTCAGTTGGACAACAACAAGAAAGTAGGCAGACTTACTCATTGTATTTTATTCTTTCCTGTTAGAGTCATGGCAATCATAAGATGATTCTAGAAACTACATATGATCTTGTTTGCAAAAGCCTATGCTAAAAGGGAAAGTTTTAATAACATAGTAGATTTCAATTTATGTTAAATATGCAATTAACCCCCAATTAATCAGTGAGGAATGATTCCTGTGGCAAGTAACCACAAATCTGACTTTTCAAAAAATGCTTTAAACAGAGGGAGGTTTGTCATATCCATGGAGACAGAGGTCTGGGGAAGGTCAGCTTCCAGCACAGGTCTGCCCATGGGGCCACCAGACTCTCACTTTTTCTTTCTGTCCACTCCTCTGATTTCTAGACCGAGAGCCCCACCTCTCATGTACTTTCACAAAGAATAAATTGCTAATGCCTTCTGAGTTTTAGAGTCTTGTGTGTGAAATAATAAAAATAATGGCACCCCTTTCCCTCCATTGTTATTAGGAATAACAAGATAACGCATGGCTTGTGCTTTGCACTGGTCTTTGCCTTCACGGGTTCCACCACCTTGCCAGCTTCTGACATCACTCCACCCCTCTGACACCCAGTGTCTCTCTCAGCCCACCCACGTCACCTCGCATTCACACTCAGCATTTTGCTTTATTGTTTAGGTCCAGAGGCTAACTAGGAGGAGATTTCTCTGACCAACCCATGTTATTCCTCCTTCCACACACCCACTGCAATGCACTCGAACTTCACTTATAGCTCAAAATATCCTCAGTCTTGGGAAATGATGACTTATTTTCAACACCCAGGGTCAACGTCAGTTCAAGTCAGGAATGCTTATGGAATGATCGCTCCATGTCACGCACAAGGACACCTCTGTAAAGCTTCCCAGTTCCGGGGAGTGAAGCTCATTGCTCCCACATTTGAGTTCTGGGAGTATGTCCGAGGCAGGCTCTCCAGAACAGGCGCTAAAACACAGGTTGTGTGAGGCCGGCGTTAACTAGGAGCCGGTACAGTGGGAGGAGTGTGGCGGAAGCCGGACTGTGCAGAAGAAGGTGGACTGCGCGCAGCCAGCCCAGGCCTCAGCCAGCCCAGGCCTCAGCCAGCCCACAGCGTGTAATGCTCACCCATGTTGCACCACAATGACCGGAACGTCACGGGCCTCCCTCCCTCAGTCACTGAAAGGGTCTGCCCAGGGGACACGATCTCAGGCTGGCAAGGCAGCTTTGCCAGTGTCCGCAGGTGGAGATGGCCTGCTGGCCACAGCCCTCGAGCTGGGCACTTCGTTGTGGGGCACAATGTGGGCACTTCAGGTTTGCCAGGAGCAGAACACGTCAGTATTCTTCCTGGCTGGCATCTCCTGGGTGGGCCTATGTGGTGCAACCAGAGGGTTGATCCTGTTGTCATGTTCCCATGTCCACCCTCCTAGGCTGTGAAGTGAGCCCCAAGCAACGTTACGTGGGATTCTATGCTGGCAGACCATAACCCTTGTCCCTGAGCTTCCAGCCTTTGTCTGACCGCAGTCACCACTGCCTGTGACTCAGTGAATATATTCCAACCTCCTGGGTGTCCTCTGACAGTGAGTGAAGAGCCACACTGTTCAAAACTTCGCTCAGTGGGAGGCCTGCGGGAGGGAGGCTTCAGGGAGGTGACAGTCCATTCGAGCTCACGCCTCCATTACATGCCACAAATTCATTCTTGGGATTGCCCTCCTCCTTCAGGGGGCGGGTGGGCAAGGCCCCACCACACAGCCACCGCATGGGCTGAGGGGCAGCACTCTTGTCAGAGAGATGACCGTCATGGGTGCCTGGGCTCGTGTGGCTTGTTTATGCCCTGTGTGTCCCTCAGGCTCAGTCCTGGATGTCACACTCCTGTCTTATGATGAATGGCTGTGGGGCCTGCCTGGCTTAATTTCCTGGGGTGTGTGTGGCAGAACCCCATTCATCGCAGGCAGTTGTGTCCACATTGTCATTGAATGCGCTATGGCCAGATGTTTTATCTCCATGTAGGTTTGTTTCTCAAAACCTTATAATTATTTGCTGGAGGTGGCTTGAGTTTCTTCCTGACCCCAATGGCCTCACTCTGATGTTGTACTTTTTCATTAGACTTTGTCAAAAATACCTAATGGCATTTTTTTTTTTACCACTAGTGTTATCTCCAATACGATAGAGCATTCCAGATCACACGGCCAAGCAACAGGGCTGCTGACGCAGCATCCTGGGCCTGCTGCACCACCCTTTCCTTCTCTAGGTCCCACTTAAAGCTGGCAGCCTTCCGTGTCATCCAGAAGATGGGCTGAAACAATATTCCCAGGCGTGGACCATGTCTTTTCTAAAACCCAGAGAGACCCAACAGGCATGGAAATTTTCCTTCAAGATGGGAGGAATAAGACACAGTAACTCATTTTTTACTTTTGGAGGCCAAATTCTGAAAACATGACCACCTGCCCTCCTGAGTCTTTGACCCCTAAAATCATACAGGGATGTGTCTAGTCTCCAGATCTTTGTGAGGTTTATTTCCTGCCCCCTGAGGCAGATGTATCCCATCCAGGCCTCTGGCTTGTTAGGCACTATTTACTCATCTAGCTCAATCAATATGACATCATTAATGTAATTCATCTGTGTGATGTTTGGCAGAGTATTTAGAGCATCTAGGTCACTTTGGACTTTATTATTATGACAGAGAGTAAAAGAGGTAACACAGTCCTCGAGTAAAACTCTGTGTGCGTGTGTGTTACTTCATGCAAGCTGATTTGATATCTTTTCTGATAAGGACAGCTAGTAAAGAGCACACTGTCAAAGTCCACATATCAGGTGCTTGAGGATACACTGATCTGCTCTATCACAGCCTGTGTCTTCCTGGTGGCTCACGCCGGGTGGGGCCTGCACCGGGGTTGAGCTGCGGTAATCCCAGCCACCCTCCAGATCCTTCCGCTCTCCACGTCCGGCACCACCGCTGTCTAACCGGGCGATCATAGCAGTCGTCCGCTCCCACATCCTTTCAGTCTCCAAGAGTGGTTATTAATCTTGCTTTCCCACTAGGACAGCGATTTCCAACCCGTGCACCGCAAGAATTTTTAAAACATGCAATTCCCGACTATGGAGTTAGGGTCGCTGACCGTTTCCCTTAGACTGTCAAATAAAAAAACGACAACCCTCAACGCAACAACAGGCGTCCAGTGTGAATGAATCCAAATTATACCTATTTTTGTCAGGTTGGCAAAAACATAGTGTATTTTGTGGTGTGCTGCAGAATTTTAATAATTGGTCTATATGTCGCAGGAGATGAACAACGTTGAAAATCACCTCTCTAGGGGTGCGGCACTGTTTCTAATTTACTGCCTTGGAGGGGAGAGGGGACAGTTGGTAGTTCCAGAGGTTTCTACTTCGCCTTCTCCACTGTGATGGATTTGACCCCAACACCTCCGTCCCATTATGGAGATTGTGTCAACCGCTACATGTGTCTGTTCCCCATTTCAGGGGCCAGAGGGGTGACCGTCCTGCTCTGGCTGCCATGGATCACAGTGCGCTGGGCCTTGGCCAGGACCTGAGGACACCACCTGACTGCCACATGACCTTTAACAAAGGAACTATTGTGGTGGGTAGCTTTGTGCGTCGATTTGGGCAGGCAGTAGAACTTAGTTCTTTAATCCGACACTGACCTCGGTGTTACTGTGAAGATATTCTGTAGATCTGGTTGGCATCTCCAGATGATTTTAAGTGAAGGAGGCAGGTACTATTTTTCCATATGTCTGTCTCCAGTGAGTACACACTATACTCACTGGATGACTCCTTTCCCCTACAGATCCTCACTCACCAGGGAGGTATTTAATGTGGCCGCAACCCTGTGTCAAGGACTGGCTGAACGCACCTCCCACCAGCATCAGGTTCTCCCTGCCAGACAAATAGTGATTGGTCCTGCTTCCAATTCCACCTTAGCCCCTGCTTTCTTGCTTCACTCCTGGCACCAACCATCAAAGATTGAATTCACTGGAAGCACAGGCTGAGGTGGCGATTGGAGGGTAAAATGTTAATTCAAGATCAATAGCATGAAAGGCCTGGGGATAGAGGAAGCAGGATTAGACAGGGGAGAAAGTCAAGTGGAATTCGGATTCAACAAAGCCTTCATTAGCCCTGGGCAGAGCTCCGAGAGCATTTTCCATCAGAGCCACCCATGAGGCAGGAAGGGTGCATTGAAACCCACCTCAGTCACTGGGTGCCGGTTACCTCAGTTGGGCAAGAACAAAGAAAGCATCCCCGAGAGGCTAAGGCACATCCTGAGGATGGGCAGCTGGGGCCTCTGCTGACCTCACGCTCCACTGATGGGCAGCAAGTCCTCACAGGAAGGGGAGTCTGGGTGGGCATCTCCACACACACCCAGAAGCACTTTGTTCATTCCTTTGCTGTCATGCTCACCCTCTTTCATCTCCCGACCGGTCTGGTTTTTCCTGGGAAGCCATGGTATTTTTAAGGAAAAGAAAATTATCTTAGTCATCTTTGTATTTTCATGCCCACCATAATGTTTGGCTTAGCTGCTGCTCAATACATGGTTATTGAATCTATTACATTCATTGATTGGTTCCCTGGTGTCTGCTGGAAAAAATCTCACACAGTCAGGACACTGGACGTGCAACTGGATGCTGTGATAACAAGCTAAGCCCCTGCCACAGTGGTGCTGATGGTCAGAAGGGACGATAGTCCGTATCGAAATACATTATGGTTCTGGCTTTGGAGCTGGATTCGAATATTATTTCTGCCATTTTCAGGTTATAAAACTTCAGACAAGTTTTTTAGCCCCATGCTCAGTTTCCCCATTTCTATGGTAAAAATTGCAATATTTAATACACATGTTTATTCTGAGGATTAGGTATTATAAGGAAAATATCTAAGCTTATTCTGAGCATTACAGACAGCATATTTAAAATAACAGATTCATAATAGATGATTGTCTTTTTTTGAGTCATCCAAGGTGGCTCTGAAACAAGGGCTATGGTGCAGGTAGATTTTGGGGGTCACCGAGAAGTAGGGAGAGGGAGAAAAGCCAAGGCACACCAGTATGTGCGATGCCACTGTGGGCCACTGGGCTGCGAGCCCACCGGGACCTGCTGAGAAACTTGAACTTCCAGAGGGAAGAGGAAGAAGCCTGGGTTTTATTCTCTGCCATCTCCCTCTGCCGGGTAGGGTGTCAGCTCCTCCTGCTTCGTAGTTTGGGACTGCTGTGTGGGCCCCCTCCAGGGCTGCTGTGGCTGGAGAGAGCCCCTGGGCAGAGGAGGAGAGAGATGAAAGAGCCAGGAGCCTGGGGGCGGAGGCTGCCAGCCTGCCCAGGATCTAGCTGTAGGCAGACCCAGAGGTGCTGAGCCTGAGCGGGAGTCAACAACCATGGCCACGCGGGCCAGAGAAGGGGGCAGTCCTTGCTGTGGTGGCAGCTGCTGCTGTGGTTCTAGTTGTTGGTGTGGCTGTTGTTGACACTGCTTTTGTTACCGGACTTTCTAAGAAAGCATTAGGGGCTGAGAAAAGGACCCGCTCCTGCAGGATAGCAGTGACTGTGTCTTTTGTCTAGCTGACTTTAAGGAAATTAGCTATAAAAGTAGTCATGAGGATGTAAAGTACAGCATTGGGAATATAGTCAATAATGCTGTCACAACTTGTAGGGTGACAGATGGGTACTTGCCTTAAGGGGTGATCATTTTGTGAGGTATATCAATGTCTCGTTGCTATACTGTACACCTGAAACTAACACACTATGGCATATCAGCTGTACTTAAAACTTAAATTTAAAAAAAGAGTAGATACCTCTACGTAATGAGATTATAGGCTTGTTTTATAAGAAAATATTTTCAAAACTCAATAAAAGCAAAACTTTGTGAGGCTTAGTTGTTGTTTTTTTTTAAAGAAATTCAGACAATGCCAGTAATGGAGATTCACTTCAAATAAAAATAGACAGTTTTCAACATTCATTTTGCAAAGATAACTAGAAGGTGGTCACAGAACAGACAGACTGGTCCAAGGTCAAGGACCGTGGTTTCCTGGTTATCCCACCCGTTTTTTTGCAGTTGGGTGTCTTTTTTCCTTCCTCTGCGTCTGTTTGCCGGAAGCCTGCGGTCTGGGCGTTGTGCCCAGTTTGATTTAATTTTGGTTTCCTACTTATACAGCATCCTCGCTGTGGTTCGGAGATGACATTTTACAAATTATGTTTAGGCATTTTTGTTTATTTATGGTGGAACAAGTACAGAAAGCTTGTGCCCAGCCTGTTTGGATAATAACATTTAAAATAGAAATAAAACTAATAGCAAATGATAATACATACAAATGTGTGATTATACAGAATACTAGTGCATGTTTACATGCCTTCAAATGGAGCTTTGGATATAATACCAGGACATCGCTGTCATATTTCCATTCTTTTGCCATCCCTTCCCGTAATAACCTGGACATTGAGAGGAAGGACAGAACGGAGGCACGTGGCCATGGCCTGCCATCGGAAAGGACGGAGTAAGCTCATGGAGGAACTGGCACTGAGCTGGGAATTAACAGAGCATCACAGACCCAGAGCCCGAGATGAGCTGGGTTCTAGCCAGCTTCTCTAACCGCTGAGGGTGCGCTGGACTGGAGGCCTGCGAACCAACCGTATGGCCTGGCGCCATCAAGTTTGTCTGGCACTGTTTGAGGTCATGATTGGAAGCTGGGTGAGATCCCCTTCTTTTCTGGTCACTTTCCAGTATACAAATGTTTGGTTGCACCAATCTACTCCCATCCACTGTTAAGCTTTTCTCCGCCCCTTTGCCTGTCCTGCCTCCCCCTAGGAAACCTGCCCTCAGGAAGAGGCCGAGAAGGGCCACTTCACTTGTTCAGCAGGTTTGTTCCCATCTCCTCCTCACTGTTCCAGGGGCTGCCACTGGTCCTTCGGGGTCCAAGCAGGCGGAGAGGAGAGCTAGCCAGAGAGGCCAGCGATGCTGTTGGATGGCCCCAGGGCTGTGGTTTGCAGGTGTTTACAGGCTGAATTACTTCTTTTGGAGAGCCTTGAAGGAGTACTCCCTGGTGGAAGCACCATCAAGTGGGCCCCACCCTAGGAAGAGGCTCCGGCTCCGGCTCCTCCCAGTGGCCGGGTGGTGCTCTGCTGCTGTTTTGTCTACCCCTGCCTTCTTAGCTCTTCTCTTTGGGTTGCTAACCCAGTCACTCTGGCAGCCACCTTTTGCCTTTAGGCTTTTCGAGGCTTGCATTGGGCACCAGTCGTTAAGTCCCCTGAATGTTAGGGAACACAGGTCTAGCTCTCTGGTTTGTTCTCTGGAAGCCCCTCACTTGCTTTAAGGTGGAAGAGCAGAAAGGCTTCCTCTTCCCAGGTGGTCAAGGATTGACTTGCCAGAGTTGGTCCTCCAGCCTCTAGCCTCTGATCTCTGCTGACATAATGGGCTCATCCTGATAGAACCGTCACCCCTGGGCCATTCCCTTTGCAAACCTGCTTCGCGTGGTGCCCTTGGGCTTGGTCATTCTGTTCTCAGCCTTTGTGACTTCTGCAGAATCACCAAGATGATGGAAAAAGGCACATGTAACACTGCGCCATGGAGACAGCCTCTGTAGGAATCAGTGGAATGCACACAGGAGCATCATGCATGCATGAGCTTGCCTTTTGCTCCACCTGGAGCAGGACACCATCAGCTTACCGTGAGATTCAAGTGCTGTTGCCTAGAATTCCATGCAGACAGGTGGTGTGTAGCACAGAGATGAAAAGCTCAGGATAGCTGAACACTAGATTTATCGAATCTTAGATCTGCAGGCTCATAGCTGTGGACCCAGGAAATGCATTTAGTCTTTCTGTGCCTCGATGTTTTAATCGATAAAATGGAAATAGTGATAGTATTCCCCTTATAGATGGTTATAAAGATTAAATACATGAGATCCTTAGAACAGCATGCATATAAAGTACTCAATAAATGTTCACTATTATTGGCTTAATGTTTGATGACCCTCCACCCCAAACGCACACACAGACACACACACACAATGCAAGTGAAACCATTTCCAGACAGCTGGTAATTCATTTCAGTCCATCAAGTCAGCCCCTGGGCAGGGGCTTCTCTGTGCCCTGGAACATGGGGTGTGGATGAGAAAGACACGTGAGGCGGGGCTCAGGACAGCAGGGACATCAGACACAGGTACACCCACTGTGACGGCCTCATGATATAATTAAATGCGTGCATCCCAGGGCGACTCGTGTTTAAATAAAGTAAACCCAAACCAGACAGTAATAGTAGTACTTGCCACTCAGGTGGCCAAAATGCTAACATTTGAGAACATATATTGCTAGAGAACATGTGAGGAAAACGGGCACAGCCAATAAAAATATAAAATTGCCAACTTTCATGAAAGGTGTTTAGAAAATTTCTATAAGATACGTGTATCCTCTAATCGAAGTATCCCGTTATAGGTACCCAGACATTCTGTCTAGATGTCTTGGTAAACATTAAGCAAGAAATATAAAGATGTTCATTTCAGCTTCTGATAAAGGAGAGAAAAGATGCAGGAACAAAGTATGCTTCGGGAGTGGCCTGGCCACATAAAGTATAGTATATCCAAACAATAAAGTCCTGGGGAAACTTTAAAAGGGTTGGAATAAATATGAAAGAACTGATAGGGAAAGATAATCACAGTAGTTTATTAAATGGAAGAAGCAAGGCCCGTAATGCCATGCATTAACATTTTATTTGAAAACATACAAAATGCATATACATGTACGCATACATATGGAGCAGCGTAAGTACTAAAATACTTTTAGGAGGCATTACCAGAAACTGTGAACAGTGAATATTTTTGAAGAGGTGCCCAAAAGGCTGAAGTGTTTTTCCTCTGCTCTTGCATAATTCAAGGCAGGCAGCGCTAATTTTCCCATCACGCACATGCATTATTTCTATTTAGTATGGCCCTTAGAGCTTTGTGCAGAGAGATTATAGACCTTTTAAAAAAGTGTCTTCATTGACTGCATTATAAACCCTTTTCCTCCTTTTGCATCACACACACACACACACGTATGCACACGCTATTATTATTTTTAAGTCCAGGAAAGAAGGAACCACTGCGGAAGGAAAGGATGACGGAACCAGCAGCAGGCTCCCCCTCTGACTCCACTTGCTCATTCTACCAGCTCCTCTCAGACTCATCTCTGTTGATGGCTCACTTTTGTAGATAACTTGTGTTGGGAGCTGTTTCTCCTACTCCCCAAACATACTTCTCTCCCTTTGGTGGGGCCTTAGCATCACCCAGGGAAGTTTTAGGGAAGTGGAAGGTCAGAGTCTTGCCTACGATTAGTAAGCTTGGTACTGGGCATGGAGAGGGATACTTTCTTCTGTGGGTTGCCCCTGACAGTGGTGATGTGCTGCCAGGCCAAGATCACAGACTTTGGCATGTTTCCTGACTGACTACCACTTGTACAGAATGGCCGCCATCGGAAGGTCTTGTTTCAGGTCTGCGTGTAACAGAGTCGGGGGTATCTCCCACTGCTTCAGAGCTCTTTCCTCTTGTTCCGAGCACTCCTGTGCACATGAACTCCTCCTCCCCCTCCTCCGGCCTCTCAGCTTTCCTCTTGCCTCAGAAGTTTTACCCAAGCTTGTCATCTTGCCTCTCTTGCATGATGTCAGCTCCGTTTTTGTGAGTTGGCTCAGTATTTTGATCTCTCCAATCAGGATTACAGACCCTTTTAAGTGAGCTGACCCTAAAGAACCATCCTAGATAGCAAACCCTTCTATTCCAGAATTCCATTTACTGGGTCCGTCCCTGTAAAATTACCTGTCAGTTACCTGTCAATGAATTTGCTCTCTAACTGTCCTTACCTAACATTGGGAAAGTCTATTTTCTGTCTGTGGTTCTGCACTCAATTTTGCTATTGTTCTCACACTTGCTTTCCCTGGACCTGGCCTGTTTCAGCAGTGTTTTTCAAAATGTAATGTAATATGAACCACCCAGGGATCTCGTTAAAATGCATATTTAGTCATAATAGGTCTGGGGTGGGGCTCCAGATGCTTGCTTTGTAACAAGCTCATAGGTGATGCTCATACAGATGCTCCATGGACCACACTTTTAGCAGAGAGCGTGAAAGCTGCTGGCTCCCAGCTTCCGGTTTCCACTCAAGAGCCTCATGCACACCTACACTGGCCCGTGACCCCCTTTGACCGGAGTCTGCCAGTGGATCATGGCAGTTAGCAAAGGGCGTGGTCAGGCTTTAACTGTGAACGGCCTACACCCTGGTGTCTATAGTGAGTAGAAACCTGTTTCTCAGGGTTTGAATAATAATCATAGATCACCCACATGGAGCACTTACATGCCAAGCACTAAACAGACTGCTTTCTGCTCACGATTGTTTACAAATTAAGTTTCACAATGTTATGAAGTGGGCACTACGATTTTCTCAGTTTTGTGCTTGAGGAGTCTGGAGTTAACTAACTTGTAAGAGGTTCACAGTAAGGGAGGGAGTTGAGATGCAAGATCATTTTCTCAGATAAATGCTATTAGCTCTTGAGGGGTGTGTGTGTGTGTGTGTGTGTGTGTGTGTTTGTGTTTTCATAATATTGTGCCAAATAAGTAGCTGTGGCAGACATGGGCAGGGTGCAACTTCAAACTGATGTCCTTTACCTTTACTGCACCCCTACTCTGTCTTGAAGTGATAGACAAACATTTATTTTACAATTAGCTTTTTAAGAAAAAATGCAGTGCGGTAGCCTCTGCCTTCAAATCTTCATCTTGCATTTATTATTTTTTTCTTTCTTCAATTTTTGAAAAGTCTGAGTTTTTGTCTCCATTTAACTCCTTACTAAGCTAGATAACCAGCACCCCTACCTGTTACAGAGGTAGGGTTCCTGCTGCATCAGTCAGTTCTAACCACATCAGCGTAAACAGGGCTTGTGTGAGCCTACCCGTGCACCCATTTCTGTGAAATTCTAACACAGAAGGTGTAGGTTGGGGTTCAGGGTCTGTAATCCAGAAGACTCACAGTGATTCAGATTTCTGCCTTGGCTGAGAGCGCCTTCCCTAAGTGTTTCTAAGCTATTTATGTTTACACTGCAGACTAGCGATGACATCAACCCCCGACGAGCTGTGTTCTTGCTTTCAGTGTGGGGCTCCTTGCCCTCCCTTCAGGAGCAGGTGGTGATGGGAGAGGCTCATCTTAAAATCTCCTCCACTTGGGGTGAGTAAGTGGCATGACCGTTGGGTTGCCCTGTGTGTCACCAGTGTGGGCTGCCCTGTTGGTCCGGTGGTGGGTGGCTTCATTAGCAGGAATTCGTGCACAGCGGCCGGCAGTCAGGACTCTGTAAGGCTGTCCAGCACCTGTTACGACTTCACGAAAGCCAGAGGGCAGGAAACCACGGGGAGCAGTCTACTTCTACGGTGTGTGTTTTCCTGGATCAGACAGTCTGCATGTGGTATGAGCCCTTTGATCTTTACTTGGAAAGTCTTGAGAAGCTTCTTAGCTTGAAAGTGTGTGGCAGGGCTCCACTGTTTGTCAGCAAGCAGGGACTACAAAGGGCATCTTGAGTGGCACCTGGTCCAGCTAGCTTGAGTCTGCCACACAACTCTGTATGTTCTTATTTCTCATCTGAGGATGTTTTTCTCCCTCTCAGTGACAATCCTTAAATATGAGAACAATAAAAGTTCAGAGTGGGCAGCCAATACAGTGGTCCCTGAATGCTGACCAAGAGATAATTATTTTTTATAACTTTTATCATTAAATATACCGAGTTTTCTCATGTTGAAACATTCTGGAGATGTGTGTGTACGTGTGTGTGTAATATATTTTTTAAAATCTCCAACATGATTCTTCTACACAGCAAATTTTGGGATTCCCCATGTTACCGAAGAAGCCCAGAAAAGTAAAAGTCACCGTTCATGTACAGAGAATGGTGACAGTGCACACGACCTGGTTTCCAGCCACTCTCCTTTTCCAAACTCTGTTATTTCCAGTTCTCATCACTCACCACTTACTACATACACTAGGACATTTCTGTTGTTCACAGTGGATACTTTTGCTCATCCACTGCCCCCTTTTCGTGGGCCACTGCTCATCTATTCAATCACGTGATTTTTCTGTGGCGACCAATCACAGGATCCCATCCACTGGCCATAGATTGGGATGCAGGACCCACCCTGGACAGGACGCTCCCCTACCTCAGGGGCACATCACACCTGCCCCCACATTCATGCAGATGGGGATAAATAAGACAAGCGGGTAACCTGATGTGCTTGTCTTTTGGCTATGGAGGGGAACAGGAGGACCCAGGGAGAGCGCATGTCGATTTAGGGAGAATACACAAACCCCACATAGCCAGTGGCTCTGTTTAAGAACCCATTTTTTCCTCATCAATGTTATTGAACAAAGTGACATCGAACAAAACATGTGAGGACCTGCTGCACTTGTCTTTTAGGGTACAGAGATGAAGGATGAAACTAGCGGATGCCACAGTGTGTTTTCTTTGCAAGAAAGTGAAATCTGATGACAGTGGGGAAAGTGAGGCCACAGATAAAATAGATGGAGCCAAGAGACAAAGATTAGGAAGGCAGAGAGAGTGCTTGTGCTCCTCTTAGCCTTTCAACGCTGGGATTCAGCAGTTTCTGAAACGGCTTCTCCCCTAAATAGAGAATATGCCTCCACTACGTGTCTTCCTCATTTCCTCTGATAAGGACTGAGTTGGGTCCCTCCAAATTTACATGTTGAAGCCCTAACCCCCAGTGTACTGTTATTGAGAGGTCAGGCCTTTGGGAGGTGATTAGATCATGAGGGCGGAGCCCTCTCAATGGGATTGGTGCCGTTACAAACAGAGAGAGAGAGAGAAATATGCCTCCCTCATGCATTTACAAAGAAGTCCTGCGAACACACAGACCAGGCAAACTACAAGCCAGGAGGAGCTTCCTTACCAGAACCCAACCAGGTTGGCACCTTGATCTTGGACTTCCACACTCCAGAACTATAAGAAATGATTGCCTAATGTTTCAGCCATACAGTCGATGGCTATTTTGTTGTCACAGCCCAAGCTTACTAAGACATCCTGTATCTATCTACCTGTTCCCCTCCTGTTGACAAATGGTGCCCCAATTTAAAAGTATTCACTAACTGGTGACACTCTACCTAATCTCTTTTGTGTCTTCTATTCCTGTAGTCCTATAGTTCGAATTTTAACCTTGAGATTTAGTAACTAAAACAAACAGCCTGGTTAACTTCTGGGTCTTCTACATTTTAGGGTCTTCAGTTTCTATTTACTATTTAATCCTCACCAAAATGGCCATTAGCCCTGACACTTATAGTCACAGGGCGATGCAGTGAAAGGGCACAGGCTTTGAATTCTGTCCCTTCTGTGTTTGATTTAAGCATGGTTACATGGAAATCATGGATCCGTGAACAAGTTATTCAATAGTGCCTCTCTTCTTTTGTAAACCTGCTTCCTCATACTAAAATGAAGATGGGAAATAACAGAAATTTATTGAAGGGCTCCTATGTTATTGTTTTTATTGTTACTGTTTTATTCTTACAGTTGTAAATCTTACATTGGTCTGTGGAAAAAGAGCTGACAGGAGCCAAGACTTGACTGCATCACACACAAGTTCCACAACTTCCGTGTGAGGGACTTCGGCCCAGTCGTTCAGCCCCCACTGTCAGTACCTGATCTGAAACAGTCCAATACACCTGGCCGTCTAGCCTCAGAGAGTTTTCAAGAAGAGTGAAAGAGATCTTGTCTGTGAGGGCATTTTGCGAAGCTTGTCTCTTCTCTTTTTTCTGTCCAGGTGTTTGATTGAGGGTCCTAGCTGTGTCTGCCCTTGAGTTGTCCCATCTGCACATGGCAATGTTCTCCGTAAAGGTCCCTGACCAAAATCAGGGAACAAACTCAACATCCACTAAGAAGCAATAAAACCAACAGAAAGAAAACAACAAAAAAATACATCCTCCGGCACATTGTAATGTAAAAGAAAAAGCAATTACCCAGAATGAATATGTGTTCAGGATGATTTCCTTCTTTTCGAAAAATAAATGGTCCACAGCCAGCCTACCAGGACATGGGATACACACCCTGACGCTGAATGGCAATATGGTTTTGTCCCCACATTTTATATCCATGATTGAAGAGTGGCAACATGAGAATGAAAAACATGGCTGGAGGTGCACCCCAGTGTTCGGTGAGCGGGGTGGCTTGCATCTGTGCTCAGCTGCGTGCTTTTATGTGGGGTGTGCGGGTGAGAAGCTGAAGGACGAGAAAATGGTGCAGAAGTTTCAGACCCGGGATCAAGCTGCCATTGATGTTTGTAGGTGAGAGAGAAAATACACAATGAATGCTGTTGGGCCACACTACCCCACCTTTCTGACACGCCTAGGGGCCAGGGGTTTGTTGTTGTTTTTTCTCTCTTACTTCACAGTAGCATTTGGTAATCAGCCTGCTAGCCTTGCCTTTTGTGGCTGCCATTAGCCACGGTCCTCTTTGAGAGCTGGTTAGTCCTGACAATGGAAGGCGCCAAATCAGTTCTGCAAGAGCTCTGAATTCTAAGGGTACTCAAGATACGGTGGTCAAAAATTTGACCCAAATTTGACTCTTTTCCAAGTCCATTGGAGATCCATGGTTTCAGATGACTGTAAAGTTTGCTCATTCATGGGATTGCAAAGATATGGGAGCTGCTCATGGGAGTAGCAGTAGTAGAATTGGAGGAAGGAAGGAAGGGAGGAAGGGAGGGAGGAAGGGAGGGAGG
>VMDR010004965.1:0-55445 GCA_007922815.1 Macrotus californicus
TTGCCATTTTTCTTTGTTCAAAAGGCTTTGCAGTCATTAATTACATATTCAGCATGATGAGAATGGATTCAACTCACCAAGAGCCTAGTGCACTAGACCCTTAAGTACTGCTGAAATTAGGAGATGCCCAAACAGCGTCCTATTCTGGGGCCATTCTCCTTTCCTCTCCCTCCTTCAGTTGGAATAGTTCAGCAGGGCTATGCAAAGTCAGTTTACACCATCAAAGTTAGGTGCTTCTTTTCTAGCTTACCGAGCAACAACACGAAACCCCCTCCATTGGTGTCTGGTCTCCTCACTCTCCTGTTGTGTCAACACAACATCCCTAAAGACAGTAACCCAGGGACAGTATTAAATGAGAACACAAAGTGAATCTATAGATACATATTTGTAAGTAACCTGTCCTTTATAGAAGTTAAATGTTCTCTGCGATTTGTTAACTTGCCTGAAGTTTCTCCTTGCCTAGTTGCTGGCTCTTTTCAATCTCCACTCTCTCTTTCAGTGTGAGCCAGCCCACCACCCAGATACACACGTACTCACACATACCATGATCTTTAGGTCTTTAAGTATCCAGATTCTCCAGTGTGTGGCAATGACACTTTAGGCACCTATTTAAAGGTGGCTTCACCTATCAGATCACTAGGGTAAAGGTGTTACAGTTATAAAACACCACCCTCCCTCATGTAGTGTGCTCAGTCTATGCTGTCCAAATGTCAGAAATAATTCCAACAGGTACTTCCTCTAGCCTTGGGTTTCTACCTCCACTTGAGTTTTTAAATCTTAAGGCTCAGTTTTCTTAACAGATACTTACAATTTACAAAGCCAAGTTTCTAGTTTCTCCTCCAATCAGGCTTCTTCATTTGTTAACTGAAATTTCTTTTTCTCCCTTATCTGCCCCCGTTGTCTACTATGTGGCAGACTCTTCTTCCCAAATGTCTTGGCTTCTAAGGCATTACAGATCATAGCTTTATTCTATCATGATCACATAAACAAGATAAAAATAGGAAGCAGAAGATTTAGAGTAACTGAAGTAGCCATTGGCGTTTCCCTTTGTAAATCAGAAAAAGCACACACCATGGCACCAGAGTCAGGATCCTACTTTAAGCTACGAAAAGAGGGGAGATGGAAAGTTCAAAGGAATGGTGTCTTTTGGTTCATACAGGAGACCATACTAGAGCTCCTCCAAAGATAAGGTCTATGGCTTTCTTTTCATTAAATTAGTTGATTGATTGACTGAAGCAAATCACAAATGTCTAAGGGATTGAAGTATATATATATGATTAGTACTACAAGATTGCATTTAATTTGGGCAAATAAACTTCTGATCTTAAATTAGTAGAACTAACTCCTATGATATGCAAAACAGATAAAAACTATCTGTTTCTGCTTTTCTCTCTCTGGGCAGAAGCTTGTAGATTGTAGAGCTACTTTTGATGATAAAGAATATGCCTCTATATTCCCAAAAATCAATGAAAAAGGAGTGAAAACGCCTGAGTTCTAATTTACAACCACCTTAAATCTAGTGATGTGGGTAACCAGCCTTTCTGAGCCACGGCTTCAAATTTGCAAAATATGGATAAGGGCGCCTTATTCACAAGGCAGATGTTCACAGCCCTCTGTAAACTGTAAAAAGCTACATAAAGATAATGAACCATCAATAGAAAGATCGCAGCACATTTCCTAAACACATCGACCATGTTAAAAAACCGGGAACTACAGATTGGTGAGCCATAGTCAAAGCTGCTGACATAAGGAAGGAACATATTTTCTGCAGATAAAGCATTGTGTTTTCACCCTGAAAATATAGTAAGAGTTCTCTACCAAGAACTGAGACTTACCCTCGTCACCGCATTGGAGGGGTAAGTCCTGGCAGGGTACACTGCCTGAATCTCCTCAGCAAAAGTAATTTTAACCAGAAACACAATGAAAATAGATTATCTTCATATATACAGTAATTATACTGGTATCTAAAATTTATGAAATGCTTGCTATGTGCCAGCCACTGTTTTAAGCACTTTACTAGCTTTATCTAATTTAATCTTCCCTGCGATGTAGGCACTGTTATTAGATTAACCTCATTTTACAGATGACATTTATAAAAGCAAAGTAACCTGCCAGAGGTAATATAGAGATACAGAGGTAACACCCTTAGCCACTACCTTACTCTCCCTTCTTTCAACATCTAGGTAATTAATCTTTCCAAAAAAATGTGGAAAGTCCAAACCCTCTGCAGTGTTCCTATACAATTTTGGGATGGGTCAGTGCATCTTCATCAAGGTTCCCTTTGGCTCTCATCTCCTACTAATGATTTCCCTGTTTGAGACTCCATCAACCCAGAAGTGGACTCAGGCTGTTCCTAATTTCCATGCAAAGATTTTTCTTGAAGGTTTCTGGAGATACAGTTTACAGCCTAGTAGTGAAAACAACTTGAAATTTAATTTTTTAATTAAATTTATTGGGGTGACATTGGTTAATAAAGTTATATAGGTTACAAGTATATAATTCTATATTGCATCATCTGTATATTGCGTTGTGAGCCCACCACTGAGCAAAATCTTCCTTCATCATATATCTGACCCCTTTTATCCTTTACTACCCTCTGGCCCCCCTTCCCTCTGGTAACCACCATACTGTTGTTTGTGTCTATGAGTTTTTGTTTGTCTTATTTGTTCATTTGTTGCTTTCAGTTTTATATTCCACATATGAACGGAATCAAATGGGTCTTGACATTTTTCTGTCTTATTTATTTCACTTAGCATAATAGTCTCAAGATCCAGCCACGTTGTCATAAATGGCAATATTTCATCTTTTCTTATGGCTGAATAGTATTCCATTGTACGTATTATCTTTATCCAATCATCTATAGAGGGACACTTTGGTTGTTTCCATCTCTTGGCTATTCTAAATCATGCTGCAATGAACACAGGGGTACACACATCTTTGTGAGTAAATGTTTTCAAATGTTTTTGCTGGGTCATATGGAAACTCTATTCTCAATTTCCTGAGGAACTTCCGTACCGTTTCCCATGGTGGCTGTGCCAGTTTGCATTCTTCCCACAGTGATGGAGACTCCTTTTCCTCTCCAACCTCTCCAACACTTGCATTACCTATCTTGTTGATGATACATTCTAACAGGTTTGAAGTGCTACCTCACGTCAGCTTTGATTTGCATTTCCTTAATAGCTAGTGAAGCTGAAATGTAATTTTAAACAATTCTTTCCATAAGTACCTAGGCAGTTGCTATGACTTGGGCTCTAGCCTCCTGCTTGTTGCTCAGCTGTCCTCTCTCTATCCTTCCCCACCCCCTCTCTAGTTTCCAGTCTCTTTACTCCCATCCTCAAATTCCTGCCCCATTCTGCTGTCTCTTGTTTCTTTAGTTCCAGATATCCCATACTCTCAGGATCTCATTTGTCCCCAAGTGATTTATCAAGATAGTTTCCTAATCAAAGATAATGACTTCCCTATGAGAAATTACAATGAGAACATTTTCACCTTGATATATATTCATTTAATAAACATTTATTCCTGGGAGGTAGAAAGAGGGGGTGGCAGTACATAAAACCAGAATGATTTTTGATACCTTGAACTCTCGCACTGCTAAACCACTGAAGAATAATTAACAGAGGAAATCATAAACTCAAAGTCACTGCAATTATAATGATCACATTTGCATAACTTAATCTATTATGAATTCATTACAGCAGAGGAGTACTCTCACCCCAAAACACTAAAATATTCTGTTATTAGGAGAGAAAATAACCAGTGACACGACAATATGCTATGTTTTTGAAACACTATCTTCTTCACCCAAATATTCTGGTAGCTTCTCAGGCCCATGAGATATCCAGCTAGAAGCTAATTCACTCCAGTTGTCAAGACAGTTGGTTTTATCAGCAGTATTGCTGGGTTGTAGGCATTTGGTTTGTCTTTTCTAATACAATTACTTTCTCCTACTTTGTTGATGAGTTCACACAATTATAATTTAATCACAAACATATTGGTAAATTAACTCTATCTCTTTTACTTGCTCATGTCTACCACTTTTCACCCATTCTTTCATTCATTCATTCACCAGATATTTATGGAAAGCTTTCTGTGGGCAAAGCCTCAGAGGCACAAGCAGAAGCATGGTACCTGCCCTCAAGGATCACCCAGTGTAGTATGGGAATCATGCCTTACAAATATGTTTAACTGAGAATTACAAATGTTTTTATTCATTCATTGACCCATGTTTTGAGGATCACCAAATGTTCTAGACGTCTATGTTATATTAGCTCATTTAATCTTCACAACACTACCACTTCGAAGAGAACATATTAGCCTCATTTCACAGACAATATAACTGATGATCAGAGAGGTCAAGTAACTAGCCCACAGTAACTGGCTAACAGCTGCTAAGGTGCAAAGTACAGATCTGAGTCCAGGTCTGCATGACGACAAGTACTATGGACATAAAGAGGAGGAGGGCAAGAAGTAAAGGCTTTTCAGAGCAGCAAATGCTTCAACTGATCTATAAGGAGTTCACCATCTAATATGGAAAAGGGGTGGTATTTATGGTGGGAAGAATTATATAGTCAAAAGCTCAATTATATGTTGTGCCCTGGCCCTGATTTGACCTTATCATTTCACTGCAGTGGAAAGATGATGAATTAAGACCAGTTGCTGTACCTCCAATACTTCCCAGAGTAGACAAGACACCCCTTGAGGGCAAGGGTCATGTCCTATTTATTTAGTGGTCCTCCCAGAGTCCAGCACAATGTCTCACAGAGATGGTACTCAATTATAGCTTGAAAAAATGAGTTAAAGAATATGCAGTGAGATGAAAACGAAGGAAGGAAGGAAGGAAGAAGTTAGGAAAAGAGGAAATACAATTAATTTTTATCACAGGGCATCTTTTCTTACACATACACTAACACACACACATTTTGTGTTCACTTTCTAAAATGTTCTCAGGTTGTTCTTAGAGTGTTGAGTCAGTTCTCTTATCAATCTCCTTTTGAAAGATAATTGCTAGTATATAATCTCAGCAAGGTAATTATACCTTTTGTTATGATCCAGCAACCAGAAGATTTGGTACATGCTTCAGTCATTTCAGAAATAGATTTGTGCATAGAGTTTTGAATAAAATTATAGTATTTCACTTTGTAATAATAACAATGATAGCTTGCGTTATTTGCCAAGTTTACTTTCAAGGTAGCTGTACCATTGTTATCACTTCACCATAACCCTGCAAGGTCTTTCACAGCTTATGGAGCCAAAGTTCACATAGGTAAACAATGGGCTCAGGGAAAACAAGCTCCAGGCCCAAATCCAAGTCTCCTGATTCCTGCTCCAATGTACTTTCCACTCAGTCTCCTTCTCCAGGAGCAAAAGATTGCCTTGAGGAAATATATTTCAGCACTTTTCTTTGTCTCTTTCTCTCTCCATTTGTCTGTTTCTTTTACACACACGCACAAATACATGCACATATTTTTGTCTCACTTTGCAAAAATCTGAATTTGTTCTGAGGTACAACTTGCTTCTAACCAGTTTTAACCCTATTCATCTTGCCTTAGGTGGTCTCATTATCATTTTGATAATGATTTTTAAAGTGAGTCCTGAGGTTCAGTGGTATCTCATCCTGGCACTCTGCCTCCTTCACGCTCCTATTATTAATTTTCATGATCCAGTGGAGCCTAAACTTTCATTCCTGACATGACTTAACTTTTATTACACCTTGTTGGTACTTCTTACAGTCATTCTTCTCATTCATCTGGTGGAATTTTGGTTTGGCCCTTCCTCCACACCCCCAAAGTGAAAACCACTGCTCTGAGAAGTTTCTGGCCTAGAAACTATCCAGTCCCATCCCAACCACACCACTATGGAATTGAAAGGGATATTTTATTATATTTATAAGTCTCTCAGTATTCAAAAAAAAACTGTATGTAAGATTTTCAACCAGTTGAACAAGTTGAGTTCTTTTATTCTTTCCCATTTATGTTTTGAAAACCATCTTAGAATCTCTACTATTTCCTAGCTATACTGGAGTTGTGGAAGAGAAAGATCCCACTTGGTGACTGCAACTAAAACTAATCACAGTTTAGAAATGGTTGGGAGGGCAGGGATGGTGGGAATAGAGGTAAGAAGGGAACATATGACAGGTCACATCATTGAGCAGCAGCTGTTGACCAGCTTGCATCACTAAACACCCCAAAGAAGCTAAGTAGTAGATGTTTCCCAAAGTCAACCTCTGATAGCCTGAGGCTCAATGCCCTGATTGTGGTTAAAGATGATGGGGAAACTGCTGCAGGCTTGAGTACAACATGGTTGGAGGTACTCATACAGATCTGACTTGAGATGAGGGCTCAAGGTCACCTTCTTCCCTAGACACAGCTCTTCAGATCATTCATTTTGACAGTTTCAACCAAAAGATGGCCAGCTTTTCTATAACACCTGAAGTCCACTATGGTATCTCAAGACACTATAACTTATTTTGGTTCAAAAAATAGTTATAGAAAGTCTACTGTGTGCCAGGCATGGTCTTAGGCACTTAGTATCAATAAGCTATAATCCTTTGCCTTGGGAGCTGGCAACCCAAAGGAGAGACAGATATGTAACATCTGTGATCTGGGAGATATTTAAAATATATTAACTCTCCTTATACCATGGACAACAATCAGTTAGAAGGGATGTTGGCCAGTGAACATTGGCTGCCAGCTATTGGCCAGCCCTGCTTGTAATACCACATGATAAAAATGGTAGCAGAGGTCTCTAGAAGATGCCTTTGGAGCTCAGAAAACACTCAACACTTAGCTCAAGCTGCCATATGGCAGAATCCTGGCCCTCTGAGGAGGACTGTTTTAGACCAATTAGGTGAATAGGAATAAGTACCATGACAAAGTTACCATATTTGGCACATGCCATGTACTGCAGCTCTGTGTTAAGAACTTTCCAAGAGTTACATTATTTGAGCCTCACAATACCTCCTTTTAGCAAGTGAAGAAACTAGGACTTCGTGAGATCAAGCGAATTACCCAAAATCACACAGGTTTAGGACAGGGTTCGAACACAGTTTAAACCAAAACAATCTAACTCCAAAGCCTACACTTATCCCTGATTTGAGGTGCTGATTCTTCTTCTTCAAAAAAAAAGGAGGCTGTCAGATTTAAGGATACAGACAGAGTTAAAGAGCTATTCAGCAAAAAACAAGTGAAGTTTTTATCATTTACATACTGCAAGGGTAAACTGGGAATATTTTAGGTAAAGATAGATTGGTGAAGTCCTTATTCAAACAGTTAAACCCATGTCCATATGAGTCAAGGTAATATCATGTAGAACAAAGCTAACAGTCACTTTTCTTAAGAACCCTTTAGAATGAAGTACAGGCAGAGAGAACCATCAGGTAAATATTGTTCAAGGTGCCTCAAGGGGTGAGTAGTGTACACAAGGGACCCTCATTACAACCCTGAAGAACCTTGTTGAAAATGTTAAAATAAAGCTGTCTTCTGAAACATGCTTCTGGACCACAGAAACAGTCCCCTGGTCTGTCTTTTATTCATAGAAACAGCCTTTTGAATCTAAACAGCTGATCTATTCCTACTGCCTGATCTACACATAGAACCACATAATTTTCTCCTGGCAGCCTATACAACCAAGGATGTGGAAAGAGCTATGATGTCCATCCAGGAGAAGTGCACGAGGGGAGACCCCCCAAAAATGGAATTAATTTATAAAAAATATGTGTTTATTTTTACGTATTTAAACTTCAGTCATCTTCAAAGTACCTCCATTTGATGCAGTACCTCTATTGAGACGTTCTTTCACTGCTCGAAACAGTTTTAAACTCGTTGATTTTGATGCCTTTTAGTGCTTCTGTCGTTTTTTTGTTTTACCTCTTCCACACTGGCAAAACGTTTCCCTTTAAGGACTTTCTTCATCCAGGAAACGAAAAAATGTCACTGGGGGTAAGATCAGATGACTAGGGAGGTTGCGGTATGGGGTCATGCCATTTTTGGTCAAAAACTGCTGGACATTCGGTGAGGTGTGGGCAGGTGTGCTCGTAAATCACCCAGAATGAAAAGGGCAAACACATTGAAAGAGTCTTCAAAAAAAATTCACCAAAGCTGAATGCAGGATCTCACAACAATGCCAGCTGGTACACTGATACAGATGAGTTCCTAGAACCCTTACTTAGTGTGGGAAGCCTGTACTACAAGGGACCCACCCTCCACAAGATAATTCCAGTTTTTTTGTGTGTCCTTCCTCATAGCCTCACTTGGAGGCAAAATAGCAGAATAGAAAAAAAAATAATAATTTTTCAGAAGAATTTCTAAAAGATACTTCTCATATTGAAGTCTCTAAGTAATAAGATAAGGGTGAAAATGTCACCAACAGAACTGATTTTTCAAGGTGCCCTTCCAAGAGTCCTATATTCTCAGGTCACAGGTTACAGAACATTTATATCTTTGGATTTAATAATAATATAAAAGTAAGGGGCGAACAGCAGGCTACAGGACATTTATATCTGTGGATTTAACAATAACACAAAGGTGAGGAGCAAATAGCTTTCTCCACTCTCTTCTGTCAAAATGCAAAGATTTCTGTTTGGAAAAGAGTAAGTCCCAAATGCCAAGGTTGAGAGTATCTTTGAGGAACAACTTACTGCTTTAAAGGAAAACTTAGAAGTAATGTTACCCAGAACAGTCAATATAGTGTTGAAAAGGAACAAAGCTGGAGGACTGACATTGCCCTCCCTGAGCTTCATGCTGGAGGAGTTGTTCCCAACCAAGATCGCTGTTTGAAACAGTGATCTAACTCAGCCTTATGGCTGAAACCATCTAGGTGTTGGTGACGAAAAATTTCTATCTATCCCCTAAGGGCTAGACTCATATTTCCAACGGCTTACTCTGCGTCCTCACCTGGCTATCTCATGGACATCTCCAACGTAAACTGTCTTAGATCAGAACTTTTCATTTCATTCAGGAACTTGCTCTTTTCCCATCTTTCCTACCTCAGAAAATGGCATCACTAACCACCCTGGTGGTTGGTCCCAGAACCTAGAAATCATCCTTGAATTATTTCTTCTTTCAGCCGTCTCTTACTACCAGTTGCCTCTTCTAAACCTATCAGAAATGTATCCACTTCTTTCCGTGTTTACTGCTACTATTCTGGTTGAAACCACTGTCTTTTTTGTGTGGTCTACTGCAAAAGCATCATATCTGATATGTTGACTTTGCCCCAGAGCATCATTCTGCAAGATGATTCCTTTGGTATAAAGCTTTTCACGTTTTTATTTTGTATAACCTTGACTATATAGAAAAGTTGCAAATGCAGTACAAAGAACTTTTTCTCTGAAATATTTCAAAGTAAGTTGCCAATATGATGCCTGTGCCTCAGAATACTTTATTGTTCATTTCCTGTAAACAAGGGAATTAGCCACAATAACCACAATAACCACAATATGCCTCTCAAAACCAGAAACTTAACATTAATACATTGCTACTACTTAATATGCAGACTCCTTTCAAGCTTCACTGTTTTTCCCTTTCACTGTTTTAAATGACTAGAAAGTCATTTATAAAAAAAGGATCCAGTTCTGAATCATGTGTTGCATTTTTTTGTCCTTCCAATTGGTTTGGAATGGTTCCTCAAACTTTCTTTGACTTTCATGACCTTGATCTTTATGAGGATTATAGACCAGCTTTGTTTTTTGGTTTGTTCGGGGGCATTTTTTTTGGAATACCCCTTAATTTGCTTTGTCTGATTTAGATTAGATTAAATTGCATCATTAGATTCAGGTCACACATTTTTGGCAGGAATATGGCAGAAATACTTGTCATTAAATCCCATCAAGTGCCACACACTTTTGATTTCTCCTCATGCTGGTGATATTCACTCAGATCATTTGATGAAGGTAGTATCTGCCAGGCATTTCCACCCTGAGGTTATTCTCTGTTCCCCTGTAATTAACAGGTATTTTGTGGGGAGGTATTTTGAAACTATGTAACTATCCTGATTTAATCAAACTTTCCATTGATATCTATTTATTCACTTATTTGTATCAGTGTGGACTCTTGGATTCCTCTTTTATTCAATGGATTATACATTTTACTATCATTACTTGTTTCCAGTTGCTGTCATAATTGTCCCCCAAGGATTTATGGTAGGTTTATTCTTGGTCTCACTCCTGGGAATAGAATTTGCCCCCAAAAGGAAATGTGTGGCAGTTCTCATTTCTCAGAAGCATCTGCTTTTCGCATCTGTTAAATCCTAAATGTCTTCAGCTTAATGTAATCTTCATACCAGTTTTGGGGTTCCAAGTGGGTCAACACACTGCCAAGCTATTTTTCAAAGTGGTTTTACTGTTTTACATCCCTACCAGCCATGGATAAAAGTTCTGATCACTCCACATACTAGTCAACAATTGGTATGGTCAATCTTTTTAATCTGAGCCATGTAGTGTCTAAATGTGTAGTAGAATCACATTTGTGGTTTCAGTGTATTTCCATAATAACTAATGTTGACCAGCTGTTTATGTGCTTATCAGTCACTCATATATTTGCACTGGTTAAGTGTCTGTTCAAATCTTTTCTCCATTTTTATTGGATATTTGTCATCTTATTATTCAGTTGCATAACTTTTTTACATAGTCTAGACACAAGTCCTTTGCAAGATATGTGTTTTATAGGTATTTTCTCTCAGTTTGTGCCTTGTGTTTTTATTTTACTAAGTTTCTTTTTGAAAATCAAATATTTTCAATTTTGGTGCTATAAATTTTCTTCTAAACTGTATCTTACAAATTTGGATATATCATTGTGTCACTGAAATCCACTTCAAAATACTTTCTGAATTCTAAGTATATACTTTCTGGATACATTACTTCTTTCTTCAGTCATAGCCAGAGAAAGACACAGAATAATT
Organism: Macrotus californicus; assembly: GCA_007922815.1. NCBI lineage: Eukaryota > Metazoa > Chordata > Mammalia > Chiroptera > Phyllostomidae > Macrotus > Macrotus californicus. Next base: position 10,897 of record VMDR010004965.1, read on the forward strand.
ACCAAGTTGGGTGATGGCAATTAGCAGTTTACAAAATATTTCTTCACTTCATTTATTTTTTTAAACATTTTATTTATTTATTTTTAGAGAGAGGAGAAGGAAAGGAGAAAGAGAGAGAAACATCAATGCATGGTTGCCTCTCATGTGCCCCCTACTGGGGGCCTGGCCCACAACCCAGGCATGTGCCCTGACTGGGAATCAAACCAGCAACTCTTTGGTTCATAGGCCCACGTTCAATCCACTGAGCTACACCAGCCAGGGCTCTTCACTTCATTTAAACCTAGCAGTACTATTAGTTCAATTTCAGAGATGAAGACATTATAATTTAATCAGTAGATTAAAATCACTTATCTAAGGCTGAAATATCAGTAAAAACAGATTCAAGCCTTACTCAGATAATGACTCTAAATCCCATTTTATTTTTTCTGTACTTTACCTAGATCTCTGAAGGTAAAAGTTAAAACCTTTTCACAAGTTAAATTTCTAAGATAGCTTATATTTTAAATGAAACTTTCAAGTGTATTGCAAAGATTCCCAGATTTCTCAATGTAATAATACCAGACACAACAGTCGCAGTAAATAGGCAACATTTCTGCCCAGCCCAACCCCTCTGACCTTTGAAGTCATCCTCTGATTGTTCACCTAGCTAGTGAAGCAGAGTTGCGCTACTACAATCCAAGAGGCTTGCATTTCATTTCTATTCAGCAATTTCAATGCCTAGAAAGTGGTTCTCAAGTTAGCACTTAGAAGACTCCCCTTAGGAGCTCCCAGGGATTTTGGTCAAATCAGTATTGGATGTAACATGGGCATCTGGATTTCTTAACAAGCATCTTCAGGTAATTCTATTGCAGGATGTTAGTGGATCTCCCACAACTGGTAGGGGTTGGGTAGAGCGTAGGGATCAGGTGAGAGGAGAGGAGGTAGCAGAGGATGGGTATGAAGTGCCCTCTAAGCTCTTCTTGAGGATTTAAATTTTATCCTAAAAGTACTGAGGAAAAATTGAGGTTTTGAAGCAGGGGAGTTACATAATAAATGTAGACTTAGGAAAGGTTATGATGATGAATGCAGAGAACACACTCAAGAGATCAAAGCCCGGAGGCAGGTAGAGCAGTTGGAATGTGTTACAGCAATTCAGGCAGGACAAGCTGAGAGCCTGGACTGTAATAGTGGTGGTAGAGATGGAAAGACTTTAAGAAAAAAATTTACATACATAAAGAGGCAACACACAGTGATGTCAACTGCTACTAAGGGTCTATAAACAAAAATCAGCATAATCCCAGAGATAGCCATCTGGGGTCCAGGGGAGCACTCCTCACCCCAAGGACCTCTTGTTTCGTGAAGTTTCCTTGACTCTGTCCTTTCAGGACACTTACTGCTTGTGTTAACAGAGGGAATTTACTGCCTCAGATCACAGAAGACTGTTGCTCTGTCCGGAATCTGGGCAATGACCACAATAACAGCAGCCATATTTTCTAAGCAGAGACCTCTCGCAAGCAGTTTTATGATTCACTCTCATAAAGTCCTTCCTTAAGCAGCCCCATATTCCCCACGTTGCAGCTTGTTTATGGGCTCAGGTGCTCTGCTCCGCATTATAACATCATCATTCAGGCTGCTGTAAAGCTTGGGAATGAACTGCATTTTGAGTCCAACATGAAATGTATTCAGAGAAACCTTGGCACAGATGGTCACATTTTAGTCCCTGGATTCCATGAGTAGCCTCTCAAGAGCAATGTAAATCTAGATTTGTGGGTTTATATACACATACTACTTATTATTCTGTCCAAAAATATTTTTACTCATATCATAGGCCATCTCCCTGAGGCTTGTACAAAAGGTTATAGGCTCAAATCCCACTGAAGTTGCCTCCTGATTAAGCCAATTATATTTTTAACCCACATGGACTCATGTGACTCTATTATTTTTCTAAGCAATATGAATCACAGCCCTATAAATTGATAGTCATTTCCTATGTATCCAATTAAAGGAAGAAAATTACCAAGGAAATAAGGAGATATTATAGACTAGAAAAGCCTAAAAAGAAAAGATGGGGAAAATCACTAAAATTACCAAATGACAAAGAACAGGCCAGTTTTAAGACAGCAAGAAGCCCCACCCAGACCAAAGAACTCTTACCCCTGGGGTGGGGCAAAGGCAGGCAGGCTCTACAAGTGATTCTAATGTGAGGTGAGGGGGAGAGGGACCACTGTTCTAGGAATGGTATGAGGCTTGACAGGGGCTTTTCAGCCTCCAGGAATCCATATTTGACATGTTGTGGAACAAAAATTAATCGAAGCTATCTGTGTCTTCTTCCCCATTCTAAAACATCTAACTTCTCTCATAACTGAAATTTTAAGAAAATAAATGATGATTGAAAGACCCTTTTATTTTTCATTTTGTGTTTCAGAAATGAATAAAGCTTTATTTATCTTTTTATAAACATTAGTCAGACGATGTCATTTTTAGAAGTAAGTATAGCTTTGCTGCTTTTCGTCATCCTCTAAAAACATGAGTCAGATCGTGTCAACTCCCTGGAGGGTTAGGGCCTGTGCAGAGGGACAAATGGAAGCCACATGCTATTAATTCAAATGTTTAAATTTATAAAGCCAATAACCTGTTAAATAAAATATATTCCACATATTTTGGCAAATGTATATGTATAAAACAAATCAAAAGATGTGTGTGGACTTTATAAGATTAAAGGTTGGCAAATATCAGAGGCGATTGAATTAAATTATTATTATATACCTCTGAGTGTTCTGGGAGTGGGCCAGCAATGTTTGCATGAGTGATAAAGATACACATAGCTCATAAATTATTGTCTATTTATGGAATGAAATATTTTCTTACCTTTATTTCAGTGAAATCAATCCTTATAATGTTAAAATCAAGATTTTCATGTAATTTGTGTTCTATTGACACAATGTCAAGTTAGATCCCCCTTTCCTGGGTTACTATAGTTCTTAGTTTTGTTTTAATTAATTTCAACTTGGAGATAGTAACAACCAGAATTGTAAATACAATTTGTAAAACAACATTTTGATTCAAAAATAAACATTGAATTTTACATATGTTCAAATATTTTCATGGAGTTGCATATAATTATTGTTGTTGCTGAAAGCACTACAAAAAATTTTAATTTTATCATATAAATTGTTATCATTTTATCACTATTTTCACCAAAAGCAATCAGAACCTGAAGAGCCTGTATAATGTGTGTACATGAGTGTGTATGCTTGTGTGTGCATGCACATGTATGTGGTGTGTGTGTGTTTATGACATATGTAGAGCCCCTAAAGCATGGAGCCCAGGACTGGGCCTCATTGTACTCTATCTAAAAGCAAAACTTCTTCCCTTCTTATAAACCTTCAATGACTTCCCTTAGAATTAAATCTAACTCCTCACCAAGGACCAGGAGGCCTTACAAGGTCTGGCTTCTGCCTAGTTCTGAGCCCCAATCACCCTCCCTTTATGCTTTTGTTCACTATTCTCTAGCTACCGTGATCTCTGATCTATGCCTGAGACACCACAACCTTCTTCCTGCTCAAGAACTTGTACTTGCTATTCCCTCTGCTTTGCACAGCTGAAGCAGAGGGAATAGCCTTTTCCCTCTCTTTACATGGCTGACTTCTATGGGTCCTTAAGGCAGACAGTCTCTTAGGCCAGGCCTGGCATAGGAAGCATCCAATGAATCATAGCTGAAGAAAGTACAGAGCCCTGGCAAGTATGGCTCAGGTGTTTGGAGTGTTGTCCTGTAACCAAAAGGTTGCAGGTTCAATTCCCAGTCTGGGTGTGTGCGATCCCCAGTCCAGGCACATGTGAGAGGCAACCAACCCGTGCTTCTCTTTCACATGGATGTTTCTCTCTCTTCCTTACCCTCTCTTTAAAGCAATGAAAAAACAATGTCTTCGGGAGACGATAAAAAGAAAAGAAAGCATAGAGGCTTTCCCTGACTTTGCAACCTAAAATAGCCTTTCACCAACACACACTGCTTCATTTTCTCGTGGTATTTACCACTATCTAGAATTACACTGTTTATTTTTATCATAGTTTATCATCTGTGTCCTTCCTCTAGATGGCAGCTTTATGACAACCGAGGCTTTGTCTGAGAGTTTACTGCTGTGGCCTCTTGTGCTGGGCACACAGTAAATATTCATAGAATGAATTATTCTTTTTTCTAAAGGCTGACAACTTTAAACCAAGTCAGAAATTACAGATTTGGGAAGAAAATATTTACTCTCCTTTCCCAACTAACACTTCTGAAATTGTGCTTGTTTATGATGGGTTAACAGGTGTGTGTACAGGGCCGCAGCATGCCGACAGGTAAGTGGCAAAGGCAATATGGAGGTCATGGCTCTGAGGAGGGCCAACCACTCCCTGACAATGAGAGAGATGTCTTCTAACAGCCTCAGGAGAAGTGGAAACTTTGCAGTTATCCAGTTAATTTAGTCAATGTGGATTTCCCACCTGGTCCATGTAAGCCATTGTTTGTTGTTAATGAACAAACTAACCTGTAAATGACTAGCTGTGCCTCGTACAGTGCAGGCAGTCATAAAGGAAGGGACTACTCCTTAAAGAAAAAGCAGGAAACATGGATCTTAATAGATCATCATATAGTTGGTTTATAAACACCAACTATGCCAGGAATGCCGCATAAAATCACGCCTTCTAAAATAAGTATTTAAAAATCCTGTTGCCCCAGATTTAAATCCATTTATTTGCTATTCTCTTGCTTTCCCCAAACACATTTCTTGAGCATGCATAACAAAGGCATCAAGCCAGTGACAGTGAGAGAACAATGAATTCTAGCATATTTGGGTCATTTTACACACGACTAAGTCTCAAGAATCCATGTGACTTGCCCATAAAGAAGTTTTTTGTTGCCACAGCAGCCGGTAACGACAATCTTCACATCTCTGTCCCCTTGACCTCCCTGCATCCCGATGTTCCCACAGTCTTCACTTTGCCAGCCCATTCCTACTCTTTAGGCTGGAAAATGATTTCTACCCACTTGAGGTCTTTAGACAATAAATGAAATAGAAATAAAAGTAAGAAACAAGGAATATTGATACTGTATAGAAAGAAGCAATGCATCTGAATTAAAACCAGTATCAAAAAATGTATTTAATAGGCCCTGGCCAGACAGCTCAGTTGGTTACAGCATTGTCCTGATATGCCAAGGTTGCAGGTTCAATCCCTGGTCAGGGCACAAACAAGAACCAACCAATGAATGCATCAATAAGTAGAACAACAAATCAATGTTTCCCTCTCTCTCTATTTTTTTCTCTCTTTCTCTCTTTATTTCTTTCTCCTCCCAACCTCTGTCTCCCTCTCTCTCTAAAAATCAATTTAATGTATTTAATAATACCAAAAATGAGTTTCAAAAGTGGTTCTCAGTTTCTCACTACTACAAGTGCATCAGTTCCCCATGTCCATGGTTTACTTTTCATAGTTTCAGTCCAAGAATATTAAAGGGAAAATTCCAGAAATAAACAATTCATAAGTTTAAAATTGTGCACCATTATGAGTAATGTGATGAAATCTCATGTCATCCCACTCTGTCCCTCCCAGGACATGAATCATCCCTTTGTCCAGCATATCCACACTGTATATGGTACCTGCCTGCGAGTCACAAGGTAGCCATCTCTGTTATCAGATCAGCCATCAGATAGATAGAGAGAGCACATTCACATACTTTTTATTATAGTATGTTGTTATAATTGTTCTACTTTATTATTAGTTGTTGTTAATCTCCTACTGGGTACTGTGCCTAATTTATAAATTACACTTTATCATAAGTATTCACATATAGGAAAAAACATAGCATTATCTGTGGTTTGAGATACCAACTAGGGGTTTTGAAACACATCCTGGGGATAAGGGGCAACTACTGTATAGTGAAATGTATAAGGAATGACTATAACAATTTTAAACTGTGTTTTTGTGCCCTGGTCAAGCCACCACAAGGGTGCTAATAATTTATGCAAGCTGAGCCTTATCAATATTCAAATACTAACAGCCTGCCAAATAAAATAATGGAAACTTGAGAAAAACAAGGAGACTGACAAATTGAGAAGACAAAGAAATATAGCCCAAATGAAAGAACAGACCAAAACTCCAGAAAAAGAACTAAGTGACATGGAAATAGCCAACCTATCAGGTGCAGAGTTCAAAACACTGGTAATCATGATGCTCAGAGAAACAATTGAGTATGGCCACAAAATAAAGGAAGAATTGAAGGCTATAAAAGTGAAATAAAGAAAAATGTATAGGGAACCAACAGTGAAGGGGAGGAAGCTGGGATTCAAATCAAGGAAGAAATAAACATCTGAATCATATGGGTGCCAGAAAGAGAAGAGGAAGAGCAAGAAATTGAAAATTTATTTGAAAAAATAATAATAGAAAACTTCCCTTACTCAGCAAAGGAAATAGACATACAACCAGGAAGCTCAGAGTCCCAAACAAGTTGGATTCAAAGAGGACCACACCAAGATACATCATAATTAAAATGCCAAAGTTTAAAGATAAAGAGAGAATCTTAAAAGCAGCAAGAGGAAAGAGTTACCTACAAAGGAGTTCCCATAAGACTATCAGCTGATTTCTCAAAAAAAACTTGCAGGCAAGAAGGGACTGGCAAGAAGTATTCAAAGAGATGAAAGGCAGGAACCTACAGCCAACATTGCTCTACCCAGCAAAGCTATCTTTTAGAATTGAAGGGCAGATAAACTGCTTCCCTGACAAGGTAAAGCTAAAGAAATTCATCATCACCAAGCCCTTATTATGTGAAATGTTAAAGGGACTTATCTAAGAAAAAGAAGAAGATCAAAACTATGAACAGTAAAAGGGCAATAAATTCACACCTATCAACAATGGGACCAAAAAAAACAAACTAAGCAAACAATTAGAACAGGAACAGAATCATAGAAATGGTGATCACATGGAGGGTTATCAGTGGGGAGAAGGTGGGGGGAGAATGAGGGAAAGAGGTACAGGGAATAAGTAGCACAAATGGTAGGTACAAAATAGACAGGGGGAGGTTAAGAATAGTATAGGAATGGAGAAGCCAAAGAACTCGTATGCATGACCCTGGACATGAACTAAGGGGGGTGACTGATGGAGGGAATGGTGGTACAAGGCAGAGGTGAATAAAGGGGAGAAAAGATAGGACAACTGTAATAGCATAATCAACAAAATATATTTAATGAAAAAATAGAAGACTGCATCTCACTGCAGTCACTCACAAACAACTGCAGGGGCTGTTTTTGTTTTGTTTGTTTATGTCTAGCACAAACTTCCAACAAGATTCTTCAGTAAGTTGCCTTAGATAACATTCTTTTGCCTAATGGTTTATTGACAACAAATCAATAAAATAAAATTAAATGAAATGTAAAATGACAGTAAATTTGCTTCATACTACAGAAGCTATTACACCAAGTCTTCAAAGGACAAAAGAGAATCAACACCATAAATATTTAGATATGAATTCACTCATATAGTTTGTGTGCAGGAAATTTGCAAATATACAGGGTCTGGCAGAAGTAACGCCTGCTTGAGCATGGTTGGTAGGGTAATAACATGGGTGCAATAATTTATTATTTTAATTTGAACATTTCACCTAAAATGTCATATGGTGTGCTTAAGTGTGATATTGTTACATTACAGAATTACATGCTTATGATTTTGTAATAAAAAGGGGCATTATTTGTGCCACATCCTATATGTTATTGTATGATCTACAGTAGGAAGACAAGGAAGAGTGAGTTCAACTTATTTATAATCTGCTAGTACACCCATATTAGTATATCAGTAAGGATAAATCTAGCACTGGACAGTACTACTTGGCCCCCAGTTTCTTAGTTCCTATTTTGGTTAAATTTTGTCTTCCGTAGCAAGGGAGGGAATTTAGCTGATAACTAAACCACCCCCACCCACCCACCCATCTACTCCTCTGGGTGGGTCTTGGACTAGGTCAGTGAAAGAGAAGCCCTGACTCAGATGTAGCAGCCTTTGGAAAATGGCATCTGAGAGACAGGACTGCCCCATAAGGCTGGGCAGTCGGAAGGATGCCTAGACTCCCAGCCAATGAGGTGAAATCTGCCCTGTATTCCACTCACCAATTGTGTCTGGCTCAAGACTGTGTCCAGCTGAGGGGGGCACCTTTGTCTCTTTTGAATGCTTAAAGTATCTTTTTCTATTTCATTGAAAGGATCCATATAGAAAGCTTCTACTCTAGTGTGAGTCTAAGCTCCAAAATTGTCCTTCCTACACTGTGAAGGTTTAAACCTTCCTTTCTCCATGATCTTTATATACATATCTATAATTAACATATCATTTATCTTTGTTTGCATATCTGTCTTTTTATATGGCTGCAAAACTCCTGAAAGTAGTCTCTTTATATTCAGCTCTTAGAATAGAATCTGGTTTAAAATAAATTGTGCCAATACTTGAAAAACATATGCTCATTGTATGAAGGCTTTAAAGATGGATGGATGGATGGACAGAGATGAGAGAAATTCAGAAAAGATATATTAAGAACATAAGAATGGACTTGGAGGCAGAGCAGAGGGCTCCTCTTCTGGCTCTTTTTCTGTCATTTGGCACTATTGGTGAGAGAACAGAGAATAGAACTCAAAATTGTCAAGAAGAGACTTTGCTAATGATGGCATTCTACACACCACACAAGCCAACACAACTGTATGCAACTAACAATGTCCTGTATTTTTAGAGGTTGTGCTGGGTATCCTCAATTTTCCCCTTTAGGATAAATACCCATTCATCTCCACCCAACTTGGTACCCCAGGAGGCTAACCTACGTGGACTATGTCAACACTTACGTTGTCTCTGCCCGTACCTCAAATCAACATACTTCATTGTATGTGCCTGTGAGAGAATAGAGAAATAAGTATCACCATCCTGAAGCAGCCCTGTACATTTGGTGAGGATTTCCATTAATTGTGAACCCTGAGGTAAGCGCTCTAACACTTTTGTGGAAAGCAGCTTTAATGGAGCTTCATTTCCTTGGAAACCAGACCCTGGTGCAGAGCACTGAGTACTTGAACCCAGCAGCAGCAAATCCACTCCAAGCACATCAGAACAAATGAATGTCTTTAAATTTAACAAATCTGAATGCTTTGATCCTTGTGATGTATTATCTTGGCTGGAGGCAACCTGGTGGTAGGGAGCTTTCTTTTTATTACTATTTTTTTTAATTGCAGTTAACTTTCAATATTATATTAATTTCGGGTGTACAGCATATGGTCAGACCTTTATATAATTTATGAAGTGGTCCCCTAATAAGTGTAGCACTCACCTAGCACCATACATAGTCATTACAATATTATTGACTGTATTCCCTGTGCTGTACTTGACATCCCCATGACTGTACTGTAACTTGTACTTCTTAATGCCTTCACCTTTTTCACCCAGCTCCCCAAAACATAGGCAGTAAACTCTTTGACATTGCACTCAGTAATATTTTTTGGATGTCTCCTCAGGCAAAAGAAACAAAAGAAGAAAGAAACAAATGGGACCACATCAAACTACAAAGTTTTTGCAGACAAAGGAAACCATCAATAAAACAAAACACAACCTACAAAATGAAAGAAGATACTTGTCAAAGATACATCTGATAAGAGTTTACTATCCAAAATATATAAAGAATTTCTACAATTTAACACCAAGACAAACAATCCAATTAAGAAATGGGTGGAGGACCTGAATAGACATTTTTCCAAAGAGGACATACAGATAGCCAGCAGACATATGAAAAGATGCTCAATGTCACTAATTATCAGAGAAATGAAAATTAAAACCGCAATGAGATACCATCTCACACCTGTCAGAATGGGGGGCCCTTTCTTTTACAGATTATTCTCTAGCCCACTGCTTCCCAAACTTCTTCAAAAGAAAGCGTATGCAAAACGCATACCATGCGTAGTGACCAGTGGGGCAAAAGGTCAAGGCTGTTTGCTGCTACTGACAAAACCTTGGGCTCCAGCCCCATTGTCATCTGCAGCGACCAGTGCCTCCACACACCTGCATTCATTCGTGCAGCACGGTGAAGTCAGCAGTGTGGACACAGACACAAGGCATGCACGGCCCAACCCCTGACACCAAACACTGGACACAGGAGGCTGCCGCTGGAACCATGGCCTCCCTGCCTCTGCAAACTGGATGTCACGGGGCCACCACTGCTGCCACCTCAGAATGCACTGTGCATGGCTTATTTCACAGAAGAGGCAGAGTGATTTGGTCCAATGTTTCCAGTGAGTAGCCTCCAAGCCTGACTCTCCAGGCCCTCTCAGAAATTATAGCATCTTTTTATTTAATGTTCTAAATTTATTCACATTGTTCCAAATTCAAAACAATACAGTCAGGTTTGCAAGAAGAAATTTCACTCCCTTTCTCATTGTGCCCACTGACCCTCACAACTTTGAGGTAACCACTCAAAGTTCATGCACGCTTCTTCTGGCATTTCCTTTTGCAGACATAATGAACACAAACAAATAGGCTGATCACTTCCTTTTCTTACAGAAATGGAAGCAAGCTATACACATGCTACGTGTGTGCACGTGCATCCTTGTACACCTTGTTTTTTTCCTCAGGTAACAAAATGCCCACATGAGCACACAGACATCTTTCTCATTCTTTCACAGTGGCCTGGATTCCCCTGCGTGGAGGTACCACAGTTTATTTTAGCCAGTATCGGTTAACGTTTATTTGGCTTGTTCCCAATTTTTTTGCTTATAAACACTGCATGTATAATTTTTTAAGTACATAGATATGCTTTTAGAAGAAATTCCCAGAATCAGGATTGCTGGGTCAAAGGATAAGTACATTTACAATTTTGATAAATATTGCTGAATTGCACCCCTACCAGCAATGTCTAATAATGCCTATTTCCTCAAAGCCTTTGCAAACAAAGCATATTGTACAGCTTTTGAAATTTTGTAAATCTGATCAGTAAAAAATTATTTCTTAGTGCGGTTTTAAATTTCCTTTATCTTATAGTGAGGGAGGTTTATCATCTTTTCCTCTGTTTGAGCCCATCTGCATTTCCAAACAGTAAATGCTCTTTCTGCTGGACTTAGCTAAAGCTGGTTCCTGTGGCGATCCACTGCTACACTATCTCAAACCCCTTTCTCCTGGAAGCCAGAATGTTTCCTCATGCACTTATTTTGATATTGGTCCTTGAAGGATCACAGTGGAAGAGCTAGATTTTACCCTGCGAATCCATCCTTCTAGAGATAAAGAAAAAGGACTCACAGGTGATGGTAGGTGATCTCTGCCTCCACCATTGACTCCAGCTTCCCAGACATTGTTGGGCTTTGCTGTTAAATGCTTGCTTTGGGAATAAGTGATATGGTGGCCTGTTGATCAGTGACCTCAATACATCCACAGGTGTGTGACGTTCCTGTGTCCTCTTTCTTTCTGTTCTTCTTGCCCTCCTTTTATTCTTTCCCCTCTTTTGTTATTCCTGAGAAAGCCAGTCATTATAAGCGGAGAGGGCAAGGGGAGTTGATCAAACCTTCACACTTTTTCCCAGTTCCCCTCTAACATACGTTATTTTCCCCATGGGCTTTAATAACGTCAGCAAAGTCTTGCTGTTGGGCCTCACACCAGCATGGGGACTCCTTCAAATTAAATACTTCAGTTATATTCAGTTTATTATATGTCAATTATACCTCAATAAAGCTGTTTATCTAAAAACAAAAATAAAAGGAAAAATTTCTGCATGAAGCCCTGTCATTTTTTTGGTGAAGCACATATATCTTTACCACCCATTCTATATTAAATATATTCCATAATTTAAATTTCTTTTCAGTCCTTAAAAAAATGCCAAAGTCATTTGTACAACACATATACTCATTCTGTCAGAATCCAGAGTGACTAAGACCCACGGCCAGGGTAGGGGTCCAGAGTGGCATGGAGGGGAGTCAAAATGCCATGGCACACAGTACTTGGTAAGTTTTAAAATTAAAACAGTATCGTTTTTTTAATCCCCACCCAAATGAGGACATGTTTCTATTGATTTTAAAGAGAGAGGAAAGGAGACAGACTGAGAAAGAGAGAAACATCAATTGACTGTCTCCTCTACATGCCCCAAACAGGGATTGAACCCATGACCTAGGTATGTGCCCCGACCGGGAATTGAACCAGTAACCCTTCTGTGCACAGAACAACGCTCCAAGCAAGCTATGCAGCCAGGGCAAAACGGTACAGGTTTTTAACGTTAATGAACCACTTTGAAGAGAGCCATTCCAAAACATTCTGCTTCACCAGGAACTCTCTCCAGGTATAGTAGAAGCCAAGACTGGTGGGCCCTAAGAGGCCTCCCATAGCAGGTGTGGCACTTGGGAGCCCACGAATTGAGGCCAAACTTCCAAATTATGCCTTGGCTGAACAAGGTTATGTCAAGCCCCACTAAACACATTGTACCACTAGGATCCTCTCAGAGCAAGGACAGCCCCAGACATACAGCAAGAAGTCTGTGAGAAGGCTTAGGCCCGTGAATTTGGTAAAAACGAACTTGAGGCCAGAAGGAGAAGCACATGCACCATCTCTTTTCCCTCTGGTCCAGAGCCAGTATCTGGCCGTTCTGTGCAGCTGGCCTTGCTCAAGCCCAGCTAGATTCCCGTGATGACTTACAGAGAAGCACAGTAAGTAATCTCTGGATTACATCACCTCTCATGGAACTTTTGTCTAGCATATTTGATTGCATAAGACAATAACAGACTACATGGAAAGCACTCACTTATTTTACATTTCTTCATTATTTTCTTAACTGCCTTTTCATCATGTCTGTAAAATTGAACTTCAACCTAAAGTCTTTCTCAACGCAGAGGCAAAAACAACCTAACTCTTTAAACTTCCTTTACTCAGAATCTCTATCACAGAAAGAAGGTAGATCTCGGCTAAGTATAAAATAATTTACCTATTATTGGCCAGATTATTCAATTTGATTAACTCTCTATTTATTTCGCTGTTGCTACCTTTCTTTCATGGGCCCCCTTCAAAGCACGAACCCTGTTCTTCTGCCACAAACAGGACCCGGTGCACTAGCTACTGTTGCCAGTGAGACCTCCCCAGTGTCTCATTGTGGCTAGGCCTTCCGCACCTGGGACTGTCAAATATATTACCAGATTAACCTCATGAACTTCCACTTATCTATTCTTTTTTTGGTCTAAACCCTCTAATCCAGGCACTTTCAAACCAGCCATAACAGAACTACCCACTAAGCATTCAGCAGACATTAACTAATTCATTTGCTACACGTTCCCCTTGAGGGGTACTAGCATGTAATAGAATACCTGTTGGGATGCTCTTGCAGAATTACAGGAATATTTTTGACAGGATACTAGTATTGTGTCTTGATAATTTATTGGAACCACCTGGTTTCACATATCCTACTCTGGGTATTAATTGAATGTGTTGTTTTGAAAATTTTCAAACCCTCAGAGAAATTGAAGAAATAGTATAAGGATCATGCTCATACCTTCCCTCTAGATTCACCCTTTTTAAACGTTGTATCTCATCTGCTTTCTCTCACTCTGTGTGTCTGTCTGGTGGATGTACCATTTGAAAATAAATTGCAGACATCATGATACTTCAATCATAAATATGTTAGCACATTTCTCAATATAACATTCTCTTACATAAGTAATAGCATTATCATACTCCAAGCATTTAACTTTGATACAATATCGTCAAATATATAGTTGATTGTCAGACTTTTCTGATTGACCCAATTAAGTCCTTAGAGTTTTTCTTTTTCTTTTTTTTTTTTTTTTCACTCCAGGACCCAATCAAGGATGCTGCATTGCATTTTGTTACCATCCATGTCTTTCTAATTTCTTTTCTTCTGGAACAGTCCTCCCCATTGTCTCCCTCTCTCTCTGTCCCCTGTCCCTTTCTTTCTCTCTTTTTTTTTTTTTTTTTTTTTTTTTTTTTTTTTTTTTGCATCATTTATCACATTGGCATTTTTTAAGGGTCCAGGTCATTTGTTTTGTAAAGCATTTTACAACCTGGATTTTGCAGATCGTTTCTCTACGATTCAATTCAGGTTAAACATAGTTGGAAAGGCTTCTGCAACATTGTGTGACTGATGCTGTATCATCCCCATTACATCACATTAGGGGCATATAATGCCTTGTTATTAATGATGCTAAGTCTGACTTTTTCATTAAAAAGTTGGCTACATTTTTTCACTGTAAAGGCACTTTTGCCCTTTGTAATAAATAAAATAGTAAATGACACTCTCAGATGATCTGAGCCTACATTAACATAATCACCTGAAGTCCATAGTTTATATTACGGCTCATTCTGCATATTCCATGGGTTTGGACAAATGTGTAGTGACAAGTGTCCACCATCACAGTATCTCACAGAGTGGTTTCACTGCCTCAGAAGTCCGCTGTGCTCTGCCTGTTCTCCCCTCCCCCCCAACTAACCCTGGAAACCACCCATCTTTTTATCACCTCCGGAGTTTTTCTTTTCCAGGATGTTGCATAGTTGCAATCATACAGTGCATAGCCTTGTCAGATCTCCTTCTGTCACTCAGCAGTGTGCACGTAAGACTCCTCCGTGTCTCTTCCTGACTCCATAGCTGGTTTCATTTTAGCACTTGATGATGTTCCCATGTCCGTATGTACCAGTTGCACTTAGTGATTCTTTTTTAAATCTAATGTTACAATCCATTGTTTTCTCTTTTTTGATGTTCAGAGTTTTGCAGATGTGGTCAGAGTATTCCCCTTAAAGCTAGTAAAATTTATAATTTCACTACAACATATCATAACACATTACAAGTAAGCACTTTTGCTGCATTAAAATAGTGGTTTAATCTCCAGTCCCTCATCATTGTAAATTAGTAAAATAACCCAAATACCCCGCCCCCCCTTCAACCACTCATCTTCTGGAATCATCCTTTTATTATTCAAACAAAATAACTTGTGTTCCTGCCCCACAAAATTCTAGGGAATCTCCAGTATTTTCAAAGGTTTGGGGCAATGAGAGGGAGAAATTGTCCTCTGATTCCCTATCTCTTCTCATGGCCAGCCAAGCCTCCATCATCTCTGGCCAACCCAATGCCACGTGAGCGTGTTGTCGTACTTCCCTTGCCGTACTTCCCCCGACCATGGCTTCGCACGTTCTTCACCTCTCAAGGCTTTGGTCCCGAGAGTTATCACAACACCACATCTACCATTCTTGGTCCACCATAGCCCCCCTCTGCACCACCTTCACCTCTACCGTAAGCACCAGCTATCACACAAATGCAGGGACCGCAGAGACACTTCATGCTTACTCTGAGTCTAGAGTCACCCAGCAGTTTTCAAGGCCCCGGTCCCTAATGCTTTCTTCTTTGCCTGGGTCAGCTTACCTACGTACATCCCTTCAGACACCTTCCTGTCTCCTCACCTTGGCAACCCATCTACTGGTATCCTGTCCCTGGCTAGTCCCAGATGGCCCTCCCTCTTGGCTCTCCCCAGCCTCAGATGAAGACGTTTAGCAGCACTTCTCATGGCCATCTGCTCCTTATGGCCACCTCTCCTATGTTCCTGTTCACAGTGCTCTCTGAGGAAAAGCTGTCGATCTGCTGCTCTGGACCCACTGCCTACATGCTGACTGTTGAACTTTCCATCGTGACCTAAAAACTCATCTGATTCTTGGCAGGATGTGAAAGGCTGTGGAGCCACAGCTGCAAATATGTGTCAGAATATTCCAGCTCCCAGGAGGAGGAGGGACATGAGGAATAGTATCCTTCCTAAGAAAAACACTTAACTCCTTCCTTCAGAAATCATACACCTTCTCACACACACGTGCCTGTACACCCACACACTTTGTATGTATGTTACTCCTGCCTACAGCACCTAGAGGAGGGAAGTGGATAAAAATGGCCACAGAAGAGATAAGGTAGTCAACAGTCTAACTGGCAGCACACACCAGCGGCCGCTCCATTAAGTAGCACCTTCCTGAATCATTGTGAATTTCCCGAGCCATTGTGAATTTTCTATCTCATTAGGTGCATATAACCTGGCCTGATGCCATAGCAATTACAAGCAAGAGTAATGACCAGGAAACAGAGGTCAGGCCTCAGCCTTGGGCCTTCATTGCAATAGGCTGCAGTGATATAAAAAACAACCAGTAACTAACTGTGAGTTCATTTACTGGGACACTTGTAATAAGTAAATACAACCAGAGGGTTGGGGAGGGATTAATCACTAACACCATTTGTGCTAGGTAGAATAATGGCCATAGGATAAAGGTATTTATGTCCTGATTCCCAGAAACTGTGAATATGTTACCTTATGTGACAAAAGGGACTTTGTTAAGGATCTTGAAATGGGGAGAATATCTGGGAACACCCAGGTGGGCCCAAGGTAATCAAATCACAAGAGTCTTTAAAAGATGAAGGACAGAGGCAGAAGGTTGGAGTCAGAGACCTGCAGATGTCAATCTGCTGGATTTGAAAACGGAGGAAGGGGCGGTGAGCCTAAGATTGGGTAGGCTCTAGGAGTTGAAAAGGGCGAGGAAAAGAAAGGATTGCCTACTCCTCCACAACCTCCAGAAGAAATGCAGCCAGCCACCTCCTTGATTTTAGCCTGCTAGACCCATTTCAGCTCCTTGTCTCCAGAATTGTAAGATAATGAATTTGTCTTAAGCCACTACGTTTGTGGTACTTTGTTAGAGAAGCAATAGAAAACTAATACACCCTCTTCCGCAACTGAGTTCTGAACAAATTAGGAGAAGGGCAAGGAATAAGATACAGAGAAAGGCATCACCTTTGTTGCTGATAAAGCTGAAGGTAGAAAATGTGACTCTGGTTGTATTAAAAGAAGAGGTCTCCCAAACCACACCCCAGATTAGACAGATTTCACTGCCCCAGAGGGCCACCTGGGGCCAGCCCCCACAAAATTCACAGCAGGAGGTGCAAAGGAAGCAAAACACTTGCTTTTAGTTTGCAACTAGACTTCAAAGGGAAAAAGGGGAAGGGCTAGAGCTGGGCACCCCCAGATTCTCATCCCAAATGCCCCAGTCACGTAATTCATTCTTCTCTCCAAGGGAGAGTCAGGAAGACTAAAGCTAATGGATGTCTTTCTATGTGGAAATTAGAGGGAAAGGAAATAGTTTTAATTCACTGCACATCCCAGACACCGCTCAGGACATATTACTCCCTGGGTTATGCATTATTCAGGGAGGCATTATATTATAGGTGTTAAATTCATTGCTCTGTAGTCCATTTGCCTGAATTCACATTCTTGCTTTACCATATTCCAGCAAGTTGCTTACTTACTCTCTCTGCGCCTCAGTTTCCTCATTGGTTAAAAAAGGCAAGGAGGACAAGAAGAAGATTATGATATAGTAATAACGTATTTTATAATTTTGATGTGAAAATTAGACAACATAATGAATGTAAAGTACTTATCACAGCGTCTGGCATATATGAGTAGTATGGATTCAAAAAATACTCTTTCTACATATTTCCATATATTGTATAAATACTTTTCATTTAAGGCATAAAGAATTATTACAGACAGTATGACACTTATATTCTATCAGTGGTCTTCAACCAGGGATTGTCATCTTGGGGACATCTGGCAACGTGTGGAGATATTTTGGGCTGTCACAATTGGAGAGTTCTGCTGGCATCTAATGGCTAGGGGGCAGTGATGCTGCTAAACACCCTAAAATGCATAGGGCAACCCCACAACAAAGAATTATCCAGCCCAAAATGTTAGTAGTTCCGAGGTTAAAAAACTATATTAGAAATCATTGAACTGACTTGCAGAAGGAAAAGAACTTTTTATTTATATTCTATTTATTAGGCAGCTATAGGTAATGTATAAATCAGGTACTGACATACAATTATGTAGCCCTGAGATGCAGTGAGAGGAGGGTAGAAGAGGTACTTAGAAGAGAAACTTCTGCTGGGTTTCCTCCCTTCTTTCCTTTCTTCCTGTTTTTCTTTCTTCTTTCTTACTTTATTAAAGAATAAAGGTTCTTTTGAACACATTTCACAACAAGCCAGATTTCAGCCCCATTGTCCTACTCCCACACCTAATTATGAGTATTTTCCAAGTTTCCCCATCATAATGCTCCTTGTCATCCACAGCTGACCATAGAAATGCCTATGGGAGGGAGGTCTCCAGCCCCTGGACTACGAAGAGCCTCGGATGAGTATCTGCAATAAGCTTGTCCAGAAACCGAAGACACAATTTGTCTCATATTTCTCTGAACCACTTTCTAATGAATGCTACTGTGATAGCTAATATAAAAACTAAAATAAAAACATTACCGTGTTAAGAATAACTTTTTTCATCATGTGTTTTCTCAGTCAATTAAGATAAAAATATACCTATAATCTGTGGTATGACTGTATCCTTGAAATTTTGTATGTAGTGCTGGAGAAGACTGGGAATCTTTTTCAAATATGCTATATGTAGTTAAATTATTATCTTTCTTAGACTCCCTTTTGGCCTCCCGCCATATCCCACCATCATCCCCAAAATGCCAAATAATCTGAATGCTTACAGTGGAAAAAACTTTGGGTAACTTCCTTTCAATGTGACCTTTTTAAGCGTAGCTGAGAGACAGCCCCCACTTGTCCTGTGCATATTTCTGAATCCTCCCCTCACCCAAACCCCAAATGACTCATCTGTGTATCTTAGCACAGTGTTCTACCTGGTGTAACTAGGCAATATTTTACCTCATTCTGTGCATTAATCTGCCATAGTAGTGAGAACCTCTAGCCAATTACAAGCAAGACTAATGACGATGAATCAGGGAACGGATAGCTAGCAATGGTCAGCCTACTTCCTGAGCACATGAGTGTGTGAACCGATATATAAGGAGATTTTTGCTTTATTACCTGAAGGACAAGGAGGAGACAGTTACACGAGAGCACATAATTAAAAGTGGTGGTTACTTTCATGTAATGGGGCTTATTAATTCAACTAACAAGTTTAGAGACAGAGCAATTCAAGTGTTGGTGTAGCAGCTCGATGACACTGCTAAGGATACACGGGGTTTTTTCCACCTTTTCTACCAATCGCAGCTTGACATCGAATGTTTTCCTGCATGGTTCAACACTGCAACATCACAGTCACATCCAAAGGCAAAAGAAAAAGGCAGTTTCTTCTTGCCCACCTCTTTTTACCAAGAAGATAATCTTTCCCAGAAGTCTCTCCCTGGGAACTCTCCCAGAAGTTTTTCCCAGGGACCACTAACAAGGATAGATCACATGGCCATGCCCGAGTTGCAGGAGGCAGGGACAAGCAGCAGGAATTTTCAGTCTCTGTAGTGAAAACAGGCACTTCCAGCAACGAGCGAGGTGCCTGCCCCAGTGAGAGGCACGGTGAGTGCTCCCCTCCCAGACGCAGGCACCAGAGCTGGCCCCCAAGATAGGGCTGTCAGTTCAAGCTGAAAGGGCACAAACCAGACTTTGAAGTCACGTCTACTCTCACTGTAACACCTACATCAGCGCCAATTTCTCTCCCAGATCCATTGTTACCTTTTAATTCAGTTATTCTCAAAGAACTTTATGGAGTGAATTCTTTTTATTTTCAAGACAATTTAAAATCACCATACAAAAAGAAAAATACTGATACCCCTTGAGATCATTACTGTTAATACTAATTGCTTGTTATGACATTTCTTTAAACATTCTTATATTACCATATACACATACCTTTTTACACAGTATTTTTCTTATAGCATTTTCCTCCATTGCAACATATATAAGAACACAAAACAAATTATTGTGCTTTCCTTCAAAAGTAAATGGAACTATTTAGAAAGTAGCCAATGCCAACTGATAAAGATAATAGGAAAAAGAAATAGTTTGGAATAGAGTCAATTCAAAGTTAATTCATCACATTTGTATATCAGTAAATGCGAAGCTACATGGTATTTGGCTGAAATATATTTCATAAAATTAATTTCCAGCCCAATATTTGAAACAAGAACACCATTAGCTTTCCATGCATATCCAGGTTTGCTTTGACTATTACAGGCATAAATCATTCCTTCTATCCTCTGCTGTGAATAATGCTGTAGCATTAAAAGGATTTAGTGTATAAAATGTTCCAGTTTGCAAAAATATTCACACTTTTCACTTTCAGAACTTTCTTTAAGCTTATATCTCCAGGAACATACTCACATTCCTTCTACAAAGTCATTTCTTGGGTGGCAAATATAATAATTTTAAATTGTTTAGAATCACAGAACGATTTCCCTGCACGTAGGGAAATGCCTGCCTACATCTCGCACATTGCTGCTGTCCTTGAGAGAGGAATTCTGACCAGCTGTCATGACTCTGCCCTTGCAGGGCAGCTGTGTGGCCATGAAGATGCTTTGATGCTGTTTCAGTTCCAGCTCTGCCATTTATTAGACGTTTTCTGGTGAGACACAGTTTAACCTTTACAAAGTTTCCACTGTCTTCCTTGTAGAGTGGGAAAAATACAGCACCTACCTGACAGGCTTGTAGCGAGGATTAAACGAAATGTTAAATGCTGCGCAATGCCTAGGATGTAGTTGCTCAATAAGCAGTATCAATAACAAAACTAGTTATGGTGGTGTTGCTGATGGGGATGTGAAGACACGGCAAGAGCATGTGTGAAGTGGGACTAGGATGATGCTCTCCCTTTATCCAAGGGTCTAGTACAGGGATTCCTAGGCCACAATATGTTTAATCATCTTAATTTTGAACTTGCAGAGTTAAGGAAATTAAATTTATATAAATTGCATCATCCAAAGACCTTAGGAACAAAAGTACAATCAGGTATTCAGTGGTGACACTTATTGACCAAACATGATGCCACAGATCAGCTGTATTTTTCATATCTCCTTCCTCAACTTAATGAATAAATCAGTTGATATTTTTTAGTGTATTATTGACTCATTCCCAATAGGTATTGTGCTAGGTGCTCCTGTTTTAGCTTTGGTGTGTCGAAAACTCTAGAAATTCTAGAAACTACTCATAAAGTATCAGAGCCTGCCCATCCATACAAGAAATGTTTGTGGCACAGAGCTGGGCATAGAGAAAGGGAAACAACAATGGTGAGGAAGAGACTGTAGTTTAGTGAGTGCTACAAACCGATGCACTAGAACAAAGATTAGATAAGAAAAACTAGCGTTCCCAGAAACCCGTGTGAAAACTTTGACCACCAGGTCCTCAGAAGCAGGTGGATAGACCTGGCTGCGGTAGCATTGCCCTGGGGGGAAGTCATCGTGGCACAAAGTGCGTGATGCTGACTTCTGCCGGACCCCTTTCCTATGGCCAGGCCTCCTGATCCCCACTCCACACTATCACCACAAAAAAGAACAGAGAAGAAAAGCAGCCACATTTTCTTAAATTAAACACAACAAAAATTAAGGATAGTTTTTGCTGAGAGGGTGAAAGGAAAATAATTCTCTTAAGAGGCAGGGATTTGTTAATCTTGCATAAAATTGTACAGCTTAAGAAAAAAAGGTGTGACTGCACATTACTGCTCCATGAAAAATAACATGAAAGCAGCCAATAATTCAGATCTATCGATTGAATTTAAAGTCACTTGTCTCTAAAATCTCTCTCCAAGATCATCTGCAGCGTGGTTTATCTGCCACATGAGTCCTGTGTCGACAGTGTTGTGAAATACACAATTCTCTCCTGGATAAAAAGCCTGATGTACGCCGGAAACTTTGATGCACAAATGTAGGCCTGGCAGGTTAGTGACAAGGGAAGGGTGAAAATTTGATTCTGGCTCAGTGTAAACATTTAAGCGTATGTCCATTTATCTCCTGTACTAGTATCATATCCTGTGGAGCAGATGAGGCAGAGTGTGGAGCTAAGGACCAAAATTCATCATAGCTTACATCCTCACCCCACAAATTTCATTTTTATGTGTTCACATTCATTTTTTCAAAGAAATCTGAAGTTTTGCATTGGTTTAAGGCTACTTTGTATTTGAAATAGGTTGTAAATTCTCCATTTCTTGAACACAATAGTATAATAAGAAAGGGAATTTTGATTCCTGGTGTTCTTGCCTGAAATCATCAGGCTAAGTAATATGAAATTTGAGTTAGTACATTTACAAATTTCAGCCTGAGAATTTATATGGTGACTTAAAAGTTTCTCAAATCAAGGTTGAGTGGAAAAGCTTTTCCTAGACTTAGGTCTGATGAGCGAGTGAGTACACTTGCGCACACACACCCACGCATTGCACACACACCTCAACCATAGACTGATCAGTTCTCTCCAGGACAGGACCCCTGTCAGAAAGAAAGAAATAGAAGGGACATGGGAGGGAAGGAAAGAGGGAAGGAGGAAGGGAGAGAGAAAGGATTGAAAGAAGTTTGCACATGCAAACATAAACTTCCAAAATAAATAAAAATCCTGAGGAATTAAGTACAACTCAAATTTCAGAAAATCACTTTATACAAGGTGGGCAAAGGCAGGTTAACAGTCGTGAGTACATCAAACAGAGTTTATTCTTGTATTTTTATTTATTAATGAATTGTGTTACTTTCCATACAAACAACTGGAAACCTACTTTTGCCCCGCCCTGTATTTCTCCAGAGACTTACTGCATTATTTTCAGAACTGTCTTACTTGATTTGTGATTGGATTTCAATACCTCAAAGCTCTATGGCATTCTCTTTTATTTTAATTTTTTTATAAATGTCCAACCTAAACTATATATACTCAAAGATGGTGCAGCGTAGTGGTAAAGACAGATATGTGCTAGAATCCTGGCTTTGCCACATACTCTGAATGGTTACCAAAGCTACCTAACTATTCAGTAGTAAACTAAGCATCATAATATCTACCCCTTCCAGACTTAAGTGAAAATAAAATAAGCTCCTGCACACAAGTGCACTGTCCACAGTAACATTCAAGAAATGTTAACTTCCCACTAAACCCCAGTTCTCAATCCCGGCCACACATTAGAACCTGGGTAGCTTTTTAAAATACTGATACCCAGGCCCCCTCTCATTCCAATGGAATTAGAATCTCTTGGGGTGAAGCCTAAGCACCTGCATTTTTAATGCTTTCCTGGTTATTTTAATAGGCAATCAGGGTTAAAAGCCACTTAAAAAAGCATTTTGTGGTCAAGGACCGCCTATTTTGTTCATCACTGTGTACCTAGCCCAGTACTCAGTGCAGGAAAGGCATTCAATGTATGTGCTGAATTAATGAGTAAAAAAAGGTCTATCTCTTCAACATATTTCAACATAAATTGACAACAAATACCAATACTTGGAATGTGTATAAGCCAAGAACAATCCCGTGTCTAAACAGAAAGTTGAGTACCCCAAAGCTTCCTTATTTAACATCCAAGCAATAGAAGCATGTGCCTGTGCGGTCATCATTGTCCTGTTTTGAGTAAAGTAAGACATACATCATTTTCTTTCATCAGTAAAGCAACTAAGGACAGCTTTTGCAACTTCTAAAAACCTTACACTAGAAGAGTAGCACTCAACTTTTTGTCTTCATGGTATACTTAATGAATTCAAGAATTTTTGTCCACAAACAAGAAGGAATTAAAAGCCTCAAAGCAACACCAAATAAGTCAGAAACAACTACAACATAATCATTACTATGACTGAAAAATATCTCACAAGATTTGTAGAAACTCACCTGGTTACCTAATCATTTACTCAGTTTTATACCAGAGTGTCACTGCTCTAGAAGAATTCTTTGTTGTCTTTAATTTGCTCCCTTATAAACCCATGAAACAAAGTTCTCATACTTCCACCAAGCATGCACTGTCTTTTCAAAATGCCATTTTACTTCTTACTAACAGCATATCGTACTCCCCTCCCTATGCACCCCACAGTCCTTGTAGTTCAAGGCTATATCTGATGGATATCTTCAAGACAGTAAGTCAACTCAGAGAAAAAGGAAACATTATTCACTGGTTGCACTAGTCAGCTATTTTTGTAATAATGCTGTGTAACAGCACACCCCCAAACCCAGCAGTTGACAATAACAAGCATTTATTTCCTTGCTCATGAGAGGGCAGGGCAGCTACAGTTTGTCTAATCTAGGCCAGGTTCAGCTGAACAGCTCTGCTTCCCATTCCAGGTCAGCTCCATGGCTCCAGGCCGAGGCGCAGATCTGCTCGACATGTCCTATTTCAGGGGCCAGGCAAAAAGGGCATGTTCTTCTTATGGGGCAACCACTAGAATGTAGGAGAGCAAGCCCAACCACACAAGTCCATGTTAAGCATCTCATGCTCATGTCACATCTGACTATACCTCAATGGCT
Organism: Macrotus californicus; assembly: GCA_007922815.1. Classification (NCBI taxonomy): domain Eukaryota; kingdom Metazoa; phylum Chordata; class Mammalia; order Chiroptera; family Phyllostomidae; genus Macrotus; species Macrotus californicus. The sequence continues at coordinate 35,138 of VMDR010004965.1, forward strand.
AAAACAAGGCATATCGTCAATTCCAAAAATCAAGGTGAGAGGGAAGGAGTATACTTTATCCATTATGAAGTCATGGCAAATATATGGATGCATAATTCTGTTCCTGAGAAGTAAAGAATTCAATCTACCACACTGAGCAAAATTTAGGGGCACACACTAGAAAATCCCTGCCCTCGGAGGCCAGAGAGTATAACAAGCAATATGATTCACTATACTTAGACCTGGTAGGTGGATACCTTTCTTTTTCCAAAACATCAAAATAACTCTCTATGTGCTGGAATTTTTTTATTATCGTATTTCATTTTAGTTAACCAAGATCAGAGGATCAGTTCTGGAAGACTGATAAAACTTAGAGCATTCCCTGGGAGGCCGAATAATGGCATGAGTATCCAGAGCCAGGCACACTTAGGCTGGAATCCTACATGTATTACTTTACTTGTAAGCCATGTGACTTTAAATAAATAGCTTAACTCTCTGAATCCTGGGAGGTTTTCTGTTTGCTAGATTATTTTTGGTTGTTGTCATTTTGTTTCATTTTATGTCTATAAATGGAAAAAGTAGTATTGATATCAAGGAAGGAACAAATGTCAGAAAAGTATCTGACACAGGATTGGTTCTCAATTTACTTTAGTTCCCTGTCACCACTGGCAGTGGTGCCATCATGAGATTGTCTGTTTATTTTTTTAATAACAGAGGAGAGAGAAGAGAGAGATGGCGATGATACATCCTGAATTTCCTGGCTCAGTCCTTATCTCTCTAAGTCTACTTATATCTATCACACAATGTGTTCTATTCTTATTTTAAAAAACTGTATTATTCTTGGATGAATGACCTAGCGGTTTCATATAAGAAAGAAGATATTAATCACCCTCTCCCTTCATCCTGCTTCATTAACCCCTCCTCATCTAACTCTAACACATTTTCCTTAAATATCCTTTACTCTGCAAAGGTTTCCCTGACCCCACTCTACTCTCAGCTAGGCTTGGGGCCCCTCATATGTGTTCATAATATGCTATAATTTTCCACCTTAACATTTATCATGCCATATTGCAATTGCACATTTATGTGGATCCCACTACTCTTTAAGCTCCTGTCTGTCTGTCTTGTTCATTGTGTTTGTAGAACACAGGTACAAGTCACCAATCTACCATCAGGTGGATACTAATGGGCATCTATTATTTTTGCTTGGCCAGCATTCAATCCTTCTCCTTGTGATATTTCCTTAAGTGACATTACTTTTATCCTTGCATTTGGCCTTAACTAAAAATCTACCTACAGACTTTTTTACTAAAATAAAACAATATATTTCCTCTTTTACATACAACAAATTGAGTTGGGTTTGGAATTTCCAACTGAAACAATTCTAATGTATAGGATACTAGTTCCTGGCAATGGAGTATTGTCAGTTATGGACCTAAAATTTAGAATTTGGTGAGTTAATACAGAATGGATTTTTTTTCTTCTGCCTCCACGTGATAACCAAGATTGAGTCCATTAATCTGAGAGCTGGGGACAGGGGCAGAGAACTGGTCCTGTTGCTCTGAGAAGCATGGAAAAACAGATGCAGGACACAAGGGCTTGAAAGTCATGGAAAAAACAGTCAAGTGGGAAATGCGCCACCACTTGAAAACAAACTTCCCAGCCTCATCACTTGGCATGGGAATCGCCACGCCCTTCCCACAAAACGTAGTCCCCTGATGGATGGGAGAGGAGGATCAAATAGTTCAGTTTCAGGGAGAGGCTGATAGGTATTTTTAGGAGTGAATGGAAGTCATTAGGACTGTGACATTCCTGGTGTGGGCCTGGTCACAGAGCTGCCTGTGTGCCTTTGATGCTGGCACGGTACAGCCGCTCCTGCACGTTTGCTCGGAATGTCAGACCAGACACCTGATCCTCTCCCACAAGCCATTACAAGTTGCAAATGCCTAATTCTCCCCAGGCTGCCTAGGACCTTTGCATCTGTCATTTTTTTCCCCACTCACCTCAGTGGGGATTGTCTTCTCTCTCCCTTACAATTCCATAGTGTCACAAAACTCTACACAATTAAGGGATTTCCAATCGTGGTGATGTATTGCATGACTTAATAAGTAATTCGAGAGGCTAAACCACACTTTACATTTAAAAAGGGGGTGAGCACAAAGGAAATGGACCTCCCTGTATCACCTCATGGCTGTGGCTGCTGATGGCTTTCCAGAGGAGCACCTGCACAGTGATTATAGCCAGAATTTGTGACAGAAACAAGTATCTGAGCACTTGCACTTTGCACCTATAAAATACAGTCTTAAGAAATATAAAAATACAGTCCTTTCCTATTTCTTTCTGCATAAGAACAAAGGGGTGAGCAAAGCGGGGGCAGACTTAAGCCTCTGAAATCAACAGTCACTGATTTCTGACTAGGACCAAACCCAGGAGTGCTATGGTTTTCAAATCATGCTCTTCAACCTCTCTTCCCTCACATATAGGCCTGGCAAGAGTCTGCTGAGGGCTCTGTAACAGTCAACTGATTATTTTTATCACCAGCAATATTTTGCTTGAGAGTAGTAATAATTCCTCATCTCATTTTTATTGAACTAAGTTTTAAGAAAATATATTGGATAAGGGTTTTAGCAAGTTGTTATTATTTTTTAACATGAGTTATGTAGAATTAGATATTATCTCAAAGAGTTCTGTGGTTTTAAAAAAATTGGTGGTGGCTACTCCCAAGTATTTCTCAGTCCTGTAACTTCTGGCATCAGGGTGAATCCTTTGAACTAGGACAAGTTCTGCCTATATGGTGTGGCGTCTGTTCACTTTACTGCTGACTTTGCTTTAATCATGCTAGCTCCCACATTCCTACTAAAAACCAAAAACTCTACTAAATAAAACTCAAAATATGTCCAAAGTATAAATAAACAAGTATATACTCCTCTACTGTAAGCCAGACAGAAGTCGAACTGGGTTAGGGAAAAGCAGAATAAATGAGCTCAATGTTTGGGTTGGGCAGCCTGGAAGACACTAGAATTTCTCTCTCTCTCTGAACTCCTCTCTCTCTCCCCCACCCCCACCCTTAGCTCAGGTGACATAACAGAATACCATAGACTGGGTGGCTCAGACAGGAGGCATTTATTTTCTCACAGTTCTAAAGGCTGAAAGCCCACGATCAGGGTACCAGCATGATCAGGCTCTGATGAAAGCTCTCTTCCTTGCTTGCAGACTGCCACAGTCACATTCTCACTCTGTCCTCACATGTCCCCAATGTGTGCGTATGGAGAGAGAGAGAAATCTCCTCCTCTTCCTCCTTCTTCAAGGCACAAATCCCATATTGAAGATCCCATCATTATTCCCTCATATAAACTTAATCATTACCCAAAAACCCCCACCTCCAAATAATATCATCATACTGGGCTCCAATAGTGGCTTTGGGATAACACAAACTTTTGGTCCAACTCTCTCTCTCTCTCTCTCTCTCTCTCTCTCTCTCTCTGTCTCTCAAACACACACACACACACACACACACACACACACACACTTCTGCCAGTGTCCAGCTTTTAGTCTCATTTTCTTCTATCCCAGCTTGACCAGAGCCCTGACTGCTGCACCATCTAAAGTCTCCTATTTCTATTTCCAGGCTAGAAATGCTAGTTACGTTCACTGGTTCCATGTTCAAAACTCCTGGAGAAAGGCATTGTTTGGTCCAGCCTGGCTCTGATGTGCATTTCTGGAAAAGTCAACAGTGGCCAAGAGAATGGCACCACCTATCCAACCAAAGTGCTCAGATAGGAAGGAGCATCCCCATGAGGCCACATGTTCGGGTTTACAACTTATGTTTATAAAGACTTGTTAGAGCACCCTGGTGATCAATGTTAAGTAAAAATAGCAAGATATTAATCTTATCTAAGGTATGATAACCATGTTATAAAAATGTAAACTTGATATTCACTTGATTATGGTGGAAACCTTATTCACTGCTTTATCAGAGCATAGGCTGGCACATAACAGATGCTCAATGAATACTTGTTAAATAAATAAATGCAATAAATTTAAACAGAGAACAATGACAGAAACTGTATACACCAAATTCTAAAAACAATAATCCTTAAATGTGAGATTATAGAAAATTTAAAAATTTTCCTTAGTATACTTTATATTCTACAGTAAGCCTGTGGTACTTTTAAAATCAGAAATGCAATGTTTCTTTTAAGTAAGCTTAATGAGAAAATGAGTAGTCTGTGTTTTGACGGACAGAAAAATTGGAATGTTATCAAGTGTCTTTGACAGCAATCAGCAGTTTTCCCCCAAAAGACTCTGGAGACGGTAAAATGCAGGGCCTGCCTCCTCCAGCCCAAAGCAGGTCACCAAGGGGGTGGAGGGTCTCCTGGGAAGAAAGCTTGTTCAAAGCTGTTCTCCCTCACATTAAGATAACAGAGGCAGGCCTCTGGCTCCCAGGCCCACTGCGGTGGAACACCTCCCAGAGTCAGCACCCAGGGCTATTTTCAGCTCCCCGGGTAGCAGCTGACAAGAAAGCAAAAAGCTGAAAAGCACTGAGGCCTAACTGATGTGGAGCTACTGGCCTAACCATCGTGAAAAGAAGTCAGCTTGTTCCCCCAAAGAACAGGAAGCTTAAAGAAATCTGAGAGACCACCCAGTCCACCCATCATTTCACTGGGAAAAAAACCGAAAGGCAGAGTGGCAAAGTGACTTCTGGAACGTTAAGCCATCTGCACTGAAGTTTCCTCTTCCATCCAACACCCGAGTAAGCCTGGCTTTCGTGTACCCAACTTAAGGTTTATTCACCTCAGCAGTCTAAAGACTCACAAACTCAAAGCCCTTGAAGAATGGCAACCTTGTGTGGCAGAAAGCAAAGGAACAGCTATTTCCCTGGCAGAGAACACAGACTGTTCCTAAAAGTCTCTTTGGCACCTCTCCTTTCTTCAAGTCTCGTGCATGACTGTACTCGCTGCAGTTCATCTTCTGCCCTCCTCAAAATCCCCAGTCCATCTAGCTTTCTGCACTGTGGCCAGCTGTTCTTCCCCACTTCCCCACTGGGAGGTATCAACCCCCCCACCCCCGCCATCTGCATGCTTCATTGTGCCACTCACTGTGGCCTCTTCAATTCTGCCTCCACTTCTCACCATCAGCACAACAAAGGACCAGTTGCTGACTAAGCAATCAAACAAAACCCAAAAAAGGATTTTAAACATGTATAATCATGTTTCTTTTCTTTTTTACACATGTAATAGGTGGTAGCAATATGTGCTTCATAGACTGTCTGTGAGAACTAAACGAGGTGACCAGAGTGAAACACAGCGCACTCATCACGGGCGCTCAGCAATGGCAGCTCGCTTGGCCACGTGAGCCTGGCTTGGCCAGGAAGTCCAAGCACAGGAAAGGTCAATGAAAGCTGGAGACCCTAAAGGCACTATTTCCCTTAGGGAGTGGTCCTAGGCAAAACTGAAACTTGACTTTAGCACACTTAACATTCAAACACCTCACCACTCCATCTCTACCCATTTATTTCCTCCCTGGCCCCTCCCATCTTCCCAATTTTTGGTCTCATTTTTTTTAAAATTTTTTTAAATTTACATTTAGAGAGAGGAAGGGAAGGAGAAAGAGAGGGAGAGAAATGGAGAAATACATGCTTGCCTCTTGCGTGCCCCCACCAGGGACCTGGCCTGCAACCCAGGCGTGCGTCCCTACTATGAATCTAACCAGCAACCTTTCGGTTCGCAGGTTGGCACTCAATCCACTGAGCCACACCAGTCAGGGCATGTCTTATTTCCTTAAAGTCTCTATAGAATGTCTGGCAAACAAGACTGAGGAGGTGTTCATGGGGTACAACCTTGGCGCTCAACCCCTGACCTCCACTCAGCCTCCCTGTCATAAACTCTCATAGACCCATACACTTCTCCACAGTACTCACAATCAACAGGGTATAAACACCAAGAGCACAGAAACCATAGTGTCTTATTATTTCCTGTATCCCATGATTATGCCCTATGATTATGTGCTATCATAGTATCTGGCACAGGAAGGACAGAAGAGAGGGGGGAGGGAGGGAGGGTAGGATTGAGGGAGGGAGAGACAGTAATTGCACAAAGAGACCATTCCACCCAAAGAAATTTGAACTCACTTTGCTTTGCGCCCTGCCCCTGAGCTTCTAAGACACTTCTCAGACACAGAAGGGCCATCAATACTAGCCCAGTGCTTCCACTCCACCTCCCTACCTGTTATCCATTGAATGGCTGCCACCATTTGTTTCTGGTAGTGCACAGCTATCTTTAAAGATTTATGCATGACAGCGGCGGGGGAGCATTATATGAATTTAGAATCAGGTCAAGGCATCCTGTATTTGCGTCCTTTGGTGGCTTTGCCATGCTGCTTAGCCATCCTCTCTCCCAGTTCCACCTTCCTCTGTGACCCCTCCCTTGCAGAATCCCTGCTGATCTCCTACCCTCAAGATTTCCGTCTCTTCGTGCAGAGGAATTCCTATCTCTTCAGTCCCTGGGGGTATAAACTCTTACTGGGGGAGAGTGGAAAGGCAACACAGCCAAGAGTAGGCCCAAGCTTTGAAACCACAGCTTGCGAGGGTTAATGAAGTTGATAGCTAGGAGTTGTCCTGCTCCCTAGCATCCCTCTGCAGAGGCCAAGAGAGGTCTGCTTCCAGTGTCAGTGACAGTTATGCAGCTCTTCCTCCTTATTTAGCCAGCCCTTACTCTTCCTGTAATGATACTTACGGTGTCAACATCTTTTTCTCTCATGAGAACCTGAACGCTTGTTAAAATTCTCCTTTTACATATACACATATGTGGTTTTCCATAAATGCATAGGCGTGAGCATGCTAGACTTGTTTCTAGTACAGTGTTTTAAATTTTTCTTTCCCTGTTTTATTTGGTTTTCTCCCTCCCTCATTCCCTCATTGTTATTCACATTAACTACCTGGGAGATTTATCTTTACACACTCCTCTTCATGCTTATGTAATTATATATAAACATCTGTACACAAATAAACATGTAGCAGTGAATGTATTTTTGTTTTATAAGGATGGGATCATATTCTATAGACTTTTCTGTATCTAGCTTTTCTTATGTGACAATAATTCATGGAAATTCCTTCCAGTCACCTGGTATGGGTCTAATTTTTTTGTTGTTGTCTAATGGAAGCATAATGTTACATGGTATGAACACTCCACAATGTACTTACCATTCCCTTATTGACGGGCACTCATCTCCTCTCAGTTTTTGCCTAGTTATTGCTGCAATAAACATCCTTGAACATATATTCTTAAACACTAGTGCTTTTCCTTTAAACAGTTTCTCAGAAGTGTGATATGCTGGGTGGAGGGAAATATGTATTTTTAATTTTAATAGATATTCTAGTTTATTTTCCAAAAGGCTATAACAATTCACATTTCCATCTGCAGAGCATGAGATTGCTCTTTTCCCAGCATGCCCACCAGCAGTGGATGTCACTCAAAGCTCTGGCATTCCCTTAGGTGCACAGCTATTTCCTTGTTCCTTTCATTTACATTTCCTTGGCCTTCAGTGAGTTTGAGCATCTTCATTCTTTCAGGAATTGCCTCCTACTATTCTTTGCTCATTTTTCCACTAAGTGTTTATCTCCTTGTCAATCTATGAGTTCTTTCTATATTAATCCCCTGTTCATACTCTATATTTTTCCAAATCTATTTTTTATTTAGACTTTTATAGTGTCTTTCATCATACAAAAGCTTTTCTCTTTTTCTATTTTAAACTTGGAAATACAGCAAAAGAATTCTGCGTGTCCTTTCATTGCCAATGTTGGGCATTGTTTAACAGGACCATTAAAGGACACTTTGTTCTCTGGATCCTAGAGACAAGGAGACGTATCACCTTTTATTATTAAATTTATTGGGGTAGCATTGCTTAGTAATAATATATAGAGTTTTAGGTGCACAACGTTATAATATGGTATCTGTGTACTCACTCACTTTCGTGCTCACCAACTGAAATCCAATTTCCTTCCATCATCATATATTTAGCCCCCTTATAATTTTCACCCTCCCCCCTCAAACACCTTCCTGTCTGGTAACCACGATTCTGTTGTCTATGCCTATAAATTTGAGGGGTTTTGTTTGTTTGTTCATTTGTTGCTTTTTGTTTTATATCCGCCATATGAGCAAAATCATATGGTTCTTGTCCTTTTCCACCTGACTTATTTCACTTAGCATAATACTCTCAAGATCCATTCATGTTGCCCCAGATGGCAGGTGCATTATTTTTTATTTGCTATTTACTATATACTATTGGTTAGGACTCAGGGTCTATGACATTTCATGTTAATTTACAGGTTTTTCTCCAAAAGAGATACAAATTATTTTTATCCGATAGAGAAAATAAGTCATAGTTTTATTTCCTTGTGGCCAGATTTGTCTTTAACTTAGTAAGCTTGTTCCAGCCTGCCTTTCCCAACCAACTGCATACACCTCTGTCCTACACACACTCTTTGAACCTGTCCTATCATTCTACTGGTTCCCTCATTAAAGAATTAAAAACTTTTTGACTTGTGTTCAATTTATATTCATATGAGAGTCTTGTCTTTAACATTTTTAAATTATTTTTGACACTGGATTTTTTTAACATAATGTGAGAATTGACTTTATTTTTCCCACAGGAATAGTTAGCTGTGTCACCTCTATTTATTACATAACCCATCCTTCTCCCCTGTAAGGAGCAATACTTAATTTTTGCCATGCCTAGAATAAAATGGATTGTAGATACACAGCATGCAATAAATATATTTTGGCTGAATAGCACATATTTTCATATGTACTGGGTTCTACTTCTTGGTTCTCTATTCATCTCTTCAGAGCTATTAGTCTGTTCTTTTGCCAATACCATTGACTTGTTTCGTGTGGCATTTATTGTATTACCTGATGCTTAAGAGGACTTTTAGTTTTCTTTTCCAACCTTCTCCTTCATTCATGAGTATTTATCCTTCCAAATAAACTTGAAGAACATTTTATCTAATTCTAAAAAGAAAAATCCTGTGAAATTTTACTAGAAATTATAGATTTTTCTATTAATTTTGATAAAATTGATATTTTGTTATTTTTAAGCCCCTCTAAAATATACATAGCAATCAAAATGCCAAGATATAGGACCTATATAAAGAAAACCATAAAATTGTTATTGAAGGATGCAGTGTGTGCTAAGATAGAGGGGCGTAAAATAACAAACTGTGAGCTCTCGCTTTCTGTCGCTCAGTAACTACTTTATGGTTCTATAAGGTCCTGTGTCTTGGCACCTTTATTGCTATGTACTTTTTAAATTTTGTTGCTATATCAAACATAGGATATTTTTTTCACATTTCCATTTTTAGGTGATTTTTACATATTTATCTTGATTACAAATGCCTTACAAAGTTCCCATTATTTTTAATAGTTCATATCATTTCACATAGGTTTGATCTTTCTCTGGTCCCAAAGTGCTTTTAGAGTAAAAGCAAACCAAGAGCACGTATGATTTCTTTTCTGCCGATCAGCATGTACTGGCACCCTTCAACATACTCTTTTTTTCCTTAGTGCTCTATAACTTGCTGTAAACATGCTTTTTTTGGCTATGTTTAAGTTCTGCTCAAAAGAAAAGGAAGAGCACTACAGGAATGCCATCTATGAGGAGACACTAGATCTGGGGGGGAAAAGTCCAAAGGCAGGGTGTGAAGCAGTGGAAATTAGGGTTAGAAGAAATCCCCGTTAGGGCAAAGTGCTATGCCTCAGGCCCAAGGGACTGTGTGGAATTGAACAAGATTAGTAACAAAGTAAGAAGACAGAGGACCTGGGAGCGAATTAGGATGGGGAACACGAAAGAGGTCAGCAAAGTTTTTTCAGAACTGAGCTGTGATTCTGGCAAGGATGCCCACGTCCTAAGTGTACCTGGTGCAGGTTGCGGTGTTGGAAACACATGCAAAACCCAGGAACCAAACACTCTCTGAAGCACTGTGCACCTTTTTAAAAAGGAAAGTAGCTTTATGTAGACACTTTCAGAAGAGCATACACAAATTAGTAAGTGCCTTTTTCAGTGCTCTGCATAATCCAGACACCTTCTTTGTCGTGTTCCTGGCTATTAATCCTGTATTATTTTCTGGTACTTCTCTTTCCCTCTTGGGTTTCAAATACAGTGAAAAGGAAAATATGGTTATTATCTTTTTATGAATAATATACCAGTACTTACTTTTATGTAATTTAATCATAGCACTTTATAGTCTATAAAATCACTTTCTGAATTCAAAATCGTCCTTTATAGAGAAAAAATATTCACCAAGAGCACATATGTTTTTCAAATCCACTTGTTCTTCATGTTAGCAATGTTAAAAGAGGCATTTTGAGCTAGCCCATTCTTGTTCTCAATGTCATGACTGACAGGCTTTTACTGTAGAGGAAATATCTTCATTTGCCATCATCTGAGTCAATATTGTTGTAAGAGACATTTGATCAGAGTAATGAATCACCAGACTCCTTTAGTTTGGACAAATAGAACACCAGTGAAATACTCTGATATCATTTTTCATGGGGCCAAGGAAAGAAATTCTGCAGACAGAACAGCTGTATTCTCTTTATACTTAAAAAAAAAAGAAAGAAAGAAACACACAAAGGAGCAACACTGCTTTCTAGGCTTAACCCCATGGTAATCTGACCTCATGTCCCATCGCCTCCCATCACTTCACTCCAAAAGACAGTCATGCCCCCTGGTGTTGTGATAGGTGTACAGATCGCCCCCAAAGGCCAAGGTCTTAGTCTACTGCTCTTCGCCTCCCATGTGGTTCTCTCACCCTTCATTTACCAACCCAGCTATTGGGAGGGAGTGCTTTCTGCTCTGGTCACCATGTTTCTGGGCTCTTCCACAGATGAGTGACTTTCACGTTTTTCTGAGTGGGGTACACACACACACGTATGTTTTACCTTACAACCTAAGACCTATACAGACACAGACTAACTAAAACAAAAATGTTAAGAATCAATACTTACCCTCACAGCTTGTGACATCTTCTGATCTTTTCTCTTCTATTTTATCCTCTGCTTTTTAAAATTCTGGCCATGACCCACCAAATCAAAATTTCAGAAACTAATAACGGGTCACAGACCTCAGTTTAAAGAAAACTGCCTTCATCTGTGCATGAGAGCACAGCCATGGCTCCCACTCGTTTCTGGAGAGAGTAGGGGGCTGACATATGTATAATCATTGAATCATATGTAGTAACACCCGGCTTAGATCTACTTTCCTCTCAAGATATAAAGTCCCATGTGGAAAAGTCATTTATTCATTCATTCATTCATTCATTCATCATTTAGTCATTGAAAAGTATATATTAATTGAGTTACCTAGAGTAAGCCGGAAAACAGAAGCTAGCTGGTGACTAGCACATGACATATACACCACATTCCATCCTGTTTGTAGTAAGGCCAATAAGTATCACTGAAGTCTATCATGTACCAGCAACTTCTAGGTGGTGGAGATGAGTGGTAAATAAGACATCTTTCCTGCTACTTGTTTTTGTAGGAGGACGATGTGTTCCATAAACCATTGATTTTTTTAGCCCAAATCATTCTTCACTGGGGTTTGATTTTGCTTCCTGGAAGAATCCAAGGGACATTTGGCAACAGCTGGAGACAGTCTGGGTTGGCATGACTGGGGGTGCTTACTGGCATCCAGGGGGTAGAACCCTGTGATACTGCTAAACATCCTGCAATGCACAGAACCCCACCCCACATGCAACAAAATATTACTCAGCCCAGAATGTCAATAATGCTGAGGTTGAGAGACCCCATTTAGCTTTTTTATTTATGATCAGTGCATACATTTGACAAAAGAAAAAATTTGGACATGTCAGTGGGCCAGGGGGTAGGAGGACTAGACCAAGGCAGTTAACCAGTGGGCAGCTGTGGGCCAAACTCCACAAAAGCCTGCCCTCATTCCTGAATGTATGTTGAAACTTTGAATCAACTTCTAGGCAGCTATTTCAGTAATTATATAAAAAGAATAACCAACCACCAGACACCACCACATCCTTCTTAAACATAAACTTTCCAAACTATTGCCCACAGTCAATCAGAAAAAGCAAATATTCCTTCCTTATGGACTATTCACCTGCCCCAGGACTCTCCCCACCGCACCTTCTCCCACCTGCCTTGTCTACAACCAATGTAGATTCTTTCAGAACAATTTGCATCTTTCTTTCCTAAACTTGTATAAAAAGGCCTCGTCAACCCCAGGATGGTGGACATGTCTCTCCTCTCCATCTGGCCCTGCTGGGGGTAGTTCAGACTGCATGCCCCAGGCCAGGTTCTTCCTCTGGTTAGCACGTGGCTCAATAAACCCTTTCCTTTCAGGAAAACTCTTGATCTCAAAGGTTTATTTTGTTCTGTTTTGTTTTGCCTCACATTGGACAAGCAGAGATTCAGGTAAATCAGTAGCTGTGAACAGCATTTTCTTCTTGTGATGCTAAGTGGCTTAGTACAGGTTATAGACAAATCAAAAATTTTGAAGTGGTGGGAAGCAATGGTGAATAAAGCAAAAATTAACTGAGTACAACAGTAAGTGGAGCACAGTGCCCAATGGTGTGTGTGTGTGTGTGCATATGTGTAGGCTGGGGCTGCAGGAAGACAAAGTGGAATACACTACGGAAGGCTGGACGTGCCAGCTGTGTTTCTGACTCTGACCCTCTTAAACTCTGTCTACCATCAAATTCACAGTCTGATCTTATTAACCAAAAGTTTTAACTTGTACTACACAGTAGAAATCTATTTACATCCACATTTTTAGGAAGCCACTGAATTCTTAAATAAACACATTAAACTTTAAAAACAAAGCAAAGAAAATGAGTTCATGCAGACTTAAAGTAGCATTTCAAGCCAATAAAAGCAAGACACCAGTGTTCATAAGGCCCAACATGCTTGAGAAGAGGAAAAAACTACCATAAGTAATAATAAACAGCACGAAATCTGGACCACTTTTCTCAAGTTATTCAGATTCTGGGGAAAAAACTCAGAAATCCAATTACTTAGAACTGCTGAACTGTCTGCAGCGGAAAAAAAATGCTCTGCTCAAGAGTTCCATGCAAAATCTACGTGGAATAACTCTCCTGATCAATCTTCTCAAAAAAAAAAAGCAGATTTTCAGTTTCATTTTTAATTTTGTGACTTCTGATTCTTAGGTGTGGCATTTTGTCTTTGTTTTTCAAGCCTTAGCTTCTAAGGAGCATTCTTGCTCTTTTAAAAGTAGAGAGTTCAATTATGGGATGTGAGTTTAGAGGTGTTCTCAAAAGTATCCTTCCAACCCCTGGTTTCCACAATTCTTCAGTTGAAAAATGACCTTTTTTAATAGAGCAAAAATTTCAACAGTGGTCTGCTTTTCTTCCTATCTGAGCAACATCTGCTGTCCCTTGAAAAAATGACCCAACTTCTCAAAAGCCTATGCCCCGGTTGAGCACATCAAATTCTCCCTCAGTTCCCACCTTTTGGACAGGCACGAATGACATTAAACCCTGAGTAGGTTGTTTGGCACCAGAAATACATAAGACAGTGTTTTGAATGTGAAGCCTCTTTATAGCATTGCTTCTCTGAGGGCAAGTTATGAGTTTAGTGACAATTACTACTCCTCATCTGGCTTCGGGGTCTCTGACAAAGGCACACAGAGCAGAAACCAATTACAAAGAGCCGGCACAATGTCAGCAAAGAGGCAAAATGTGGCACCTTGAAGAATCGCCAAGGAGAAGGATTAGGGAAAAATCATCCAAAGTAATTATCCCAAAAACCACTGGGGACATGGCAAATCTTCCACAAGTTCTCAAGATGCATCCTAATGTTACTGAACCCAGGGGGACTATAAGAAATATTTGCTTGAATGATTTGAAAGAATAAGGAATACAGTTGAGAAAATCAGCAATTAAATGTGCATCTGTAAATTTGCTCTACCTGCAGGGAGTGCTGCCTCACTTCCTTTCCATCTCAAGTCCTCTCCCCTCCTCCTCTCCCTCCTCTTCCCCTCCCACTGCCCCTTATCCCTGCCTGCCTTCTCCCCCTTCCTCCCCCTCTCCCTCCACATGCACGGTGTGTAGATAAACATTTGTGTGCATACACAAAAGCCTTTAAAAAAATTTTTTAAATAAAGAGCATTTTAGAACTTTTATCAGCTTCTTAATTAACCCAATTCCCATTTCTCACTAAAACATTCAACATTGAAGTGTGTCTGAATAAGCTTCTTAATGAATAAATCTTCCTCTAGGAGTATATGTTTTATTTAACTAGATATATAGTAGATCTTATTTGTCAACCAGTTTTAAAGCAAATTGCAAAGATAGCCAGACTTCATATCAGTGACATCACTTGATTTTTATTAGTTTTCCAAAACTATTGAGTTATGAGCATCAGATAATTTCCTAGCAACAAAAACTATAGTTTACAGTTTGGGGTAGTATAGGGAACTTATCCATGTATGATGTGATCTTGTGGCTCAGCTCTGGTTCTGAATGCAGACAGATGCACGTGGTGTGCAGAGAACATCCATGAATAGGTCTCCCGTGGGGAATCAGGCCTGCATTGTACCTAAGCTGCTTTGAGACTTGCTCTTGCTAAAAACTCCCTCACCCTGAATTGAGGAAACAAATGTTTACTGCATATCTTTAAAGTAACTTCCTAAAATCTATGCTAAACCTCTCAAGTTTGGGTGTAACCAGTTCAACCTCTTTTCCCTTTACATTTGCAAATGACCTTTATCTTGAAGGGAGTAGCAACATTCTTTCTTTTGTTATGCTAACCATCCAAAGCTACCTGCACATAGTTAATGAGAACCATCCTGGGTGTAATGTACCTAGAGTGTCAATAAAACCCTGTCCAGGCAAATGGTGGAGGCCCTCTCTCTCTAAGAGAGAGTAGCCATGCATGCTGGCCCTCTCTCTCACTCTCTGGCCCGCACTGGGCCTCTCTCACACTCTCGCCCTGTACCTGGCCTTTACTCTCTCCCTCGCCCTCTCTCCCTCGTGCTCCCTCTTTCTCTTACTGAGAGAGGGGCCAAGCTAGCACTCTCTCACTTAGAGAGTGGCTCGACATTCCTTTTTCTCCACAGGATTCCTTTAGTCTGCATGAATTTGTTTGTCACTTGTCCAGGGATATAGGACAAGCATTCCACAACACGCGGTCCTGCCAGACAGGACTGCGACAGGGTAGCTGTGTAGCTTCAAAGTCAGTGTTATTTTCACATCCCTTAGGATTCTGATGAGATTTTCAATTTGAAGTCATTTGACAAATTTATGGAAATTCTTTTTCTTAAAAGTTTGTCATTAAATGAGAGATTATGAAGAAAAAGTAGTAAAAGTGGGATAAGACTTCATATATGGCTTAGGGGCTGCTAGACATATTCCCATTTTAAACCTAGGACTCATTTTCCAGTTTGTGTTCTGAAACTAATTCCATCACGGAGGTTCCTGAGAGCACAGAATGTTTCGGTTCAAGAGAGCTTCTAAAAAAATATGATCATAAAAAAACGTTTTAAGAAGATGGCATTTTAGGATAAAGTCTGCAGTTTTTTATTGAAGAGACTCAGTAGTGACCTCTCCTGTTTGGGAAAATGTACCCAGTGGTTCACTCCTATTTCTCAGTTCCATAGCTATACAGTATCTTAGGGATTTCTTGGAAGTTAGTCCTTGCCCTCACAGGTAAGAATGCCAGTAATCAGGGCCTGAAGTCTCCATCTCTGCCTCCACCCACCTATCCAATTTCTCACCCAAACCCAACAGACTGGTTTCCCTATCTGGTGGGTCTTGGAATTTATTCACATTCCCAGATGCTAACGTAATTTGTAGTTCTGGTGAAGACCTGTAGTTGAAGCAAGCACTTGTAGCCCATGGCACTGAATTAGCCTACAGAATTTTGAGACTAAATTAATCACTGGTCATCTTCATTAATAGGAATACCCTCAAAATGATTATAACTTGTTTGGACCATCGTCTGGGTACACCTTTATACCCTGGTTATCAGCTCAGCTCAGTTCCTGGCCCCTGAGATCTGTGTCACCTCTCTTACATATTCTGCAGTCACCCTGGACTGTCCCACTGATTTCCCAGTCAAGGCTAGATCATCTGCCTATGGATTTTCTATGTTGTGGGAAATCTTTATAGCAAAATTAAAACTTTAGCCCAAATTGGCTTCTTCTCACCACCCAGGGAACTCTTGAGCTGCCTTTATCTCAATTCAAATAGCTGTTCTTAGACAAAGCAAGTTCATTTTAATATTAGGCTGAGGGTAACATAATTAGAAATATGCAAGGGACAAAATCATGGTGCATACCAAAGTCAAGAAAAAACAGCAGTCTGAGCCCTGACTGATGTGACTTGGGTGGTTGAGGGTCGTCCTGCAAATTGAAAGGTCCCTGTTCAATTTCTGGTCAGGGTTGCGGGCAGCGTGCAAGAAGCAACCTATCCATGTTTCTCTCTCTCTTTCTCCCTCCCTTCCTCTCTCTCTAAAAATAAATAAAATTCTTCAAAAAAACAACAAGAAAAAACCATCAATCTGAGATCATCAGTTCTCCTAATTCTAGAAGCAACTATGCCTACCTTCCCAGGTCAGACACGACAGTCACGATACCCTATGCAGAGCCCCACAGCATTGCTCCCAGCAATTTTTTAAGAATAGTCTGGCCTTTCTGAAGAACAATTCTCAATGAAAAGCCAAAAGCTTGTCATGAGTGTTAGGGTCATTTTTTCCAATAGCCCCACTATATATCCTGAGTGAGTTTCCAACCTCACAGCCCATTTTTATTGCCATATTCCTGCAGCTAGGTGAATGGCAGCCTCCCAGGAAGGCATTAATATGCTGTTAGCCTGTTGCTCTGTGCACAGCTTGAAACACAACTAATAAATTTCCTGTAAATTTTTCTCATCCCCTTTAAGCTTTAACTTTCTCAGGGTATGTGTGGTGCTGCTGAGCTGCCAAAGAAGCTGTCCCTGGAAAGCTTCTCATTTTTCTTTTAGTGCCAGTTCTTAAAAAGTCACAAAGCAAAACAAATTACCCCCATAAAATTATAATGGCGGACAGGAAAATTCATGACATCCCTCCTGCAGGACTGCAGCTGCCACAGTTCACGTGGCCCGCACTCATTCACCACCATCTTCCCCATCTCCCTGAGCCGGGCAAGGTGCAGGCTGCAGGGAGCGGGGCCTTGGGGGCCAGTGTGTGCTCTTCACAAGTTGCCCAACCCCCAGCCCCCCAGACAGCTTCTGCCTTCACCGCCACCAAAACTGCTCTTGCCAAAGTCACCAGTGACCTAGAGGTTGCATAATCCAACAGGCAACTTTCAACCATTATTTTTCTCTGACCTCGCAGGGGAGTATGACACTGTTGACTGTTCCTTTCCGTGAGAAAAATGCTTTCATTAGTTGGGTTCCAAAACATACCTAGTATCTAGTTTTTATTCAAGTCTGTTTTGCTGTTCCTACTCTTCCTCCCTCTTAAACTATTGACCCTTTTCTCTCCTAAACCTTTTACTCTCCTTATTCCCACCCTCTTTCTAGGCAGACACACCCTAACTTCAGAGATTCAATTACTATCAATACACGAATAAGGCCCAAGAGTTTTTCTTTGCCCAGATATCTTTGTCAAAGGCATGATATCTGGGCAAAGAAAACATCCAACATCCTCCTGGACATTCTATTACCATGTCTTTTTGGCAAGTCAAATTTAAAATGTCCAGAACTGAATTCCTAATCATCCCTCCAAACACTCTCTTCTTCCCCATCTCAGGAAATGATCCCCAATCTACTCAGCTGTGTCAGGGATGAGCCCTTGTTTCCCCATATTTCTTTCTCCTTCCAATCACTCAACTCAATCTAGCCCACAGCCTATCTCAAGCAATCCTCCCTTCCCCTTTCACCACTTTGCCCCAGGCCTACAGAACGCCTCCCCTGGGCTACTACAACACCTCCTCACTCACTGTGTCCCCTCCCATCAACTCTCCACACTGCAGTGAGGAAACTTGCTACATCACACTCACTGCATGATCTCCTGTGGATTCCCATCGCTTCTTGGCATGAAGGAAAGAACACCAGCATGGCTTTGGAGGCTCAGCACCACCCGGCACTCCTGCCCTTACACTCCCTCCTTTCATTCCACACCTTCCCCCCTGTCCCATCCCTTTCTCTCTGCTCCAGTCAGCTGGACATATTTCTGTCCCTCAGTCTGTCTGCCCGTGTTCTTCTTTGGTTCCAGCCTTCCCTCAAATGTGCTCCCACCACCATGCCTGTTTTCCTTTTCCATCTGGCTAACTCCTACCTATTTTCAAATCTCAACTGAAACAGCATTGCTTCCTGGAGACCCACCACGACCCCTGAGACCAGGTTCATTATTCTTGCCACATACTCCCACAGTCCAGTGAGCGTGCCCTTCTCTAATAGCCCCTGCACTGGATTTGTTGACTTGATGCCCCGTTCCCCACTAGTCTGTGGACTGCTTTAGTTCAGGGCCCCAGTCTTTGTCATTCACAACAATGTCTCCAGTGTCCAGTACACCGCCTGCCCCATAAATGCTTCTCATAATTAAATTGAATCAAAATTTGAATCTCCTGGGGAACAGGAATCAAGTTTTTGTTTTCTCTCTTTCTGGTGCACACCTTACATCTTTGTCTGTCTATTCCAGAAGGTTGTCTAGGACCATCCATGTCTCTTCTGTCTACTTCTCTCATGCTCACACAGTGCTTCACACAGCATAGATGCTTGGTAAATGTCTAGTGATTGAATGACAGAAACCAACTTCTGCCATGCAGCAGCAGAGATGAATCACGAAGGACACAAGCTAAGTATCAAGAGACTTGGGAGCTGGTCCAGTTATACCATTCATTATTTTTAGGGTTTCAGGCAAGTTACTAACACTCAATTAGCTTCATTTTCCTTAGCTGTAAAATGGAAATAATAATAATACTCACTTAATTGGGATGTTGGGAAGATAAAATGAAATAATGTGTGTAAAGCACAGTAATAAATGCTTATAACAGCAAGCATCCAATAAAGAGTATCTGTTGCTACTATAACTAACACCCTTAGTCAAATGTAAAAGCCTAACTATGCCTCTAACAAACGAGGAATTCTTAAATAAATGACAGTATGTATAACCCAAACAGCACTTCATAGTCGTTAAAATGACTTTAAATAATGCTAATGACATGGAAGAAATGCTCACACTATAATGTTAACAAAATTACATACTAATTTATAAATCTCTGTGAAGAATTTAACACAGCAAGTCAGTGTTAACACTGAGGATACAGGGGTCAACAAAACAGCATGACCCCTGGCCTCATGGAGCTCTACTCCAGTTCACAAAGTAACAAATGACACATTAACTGAAGAAAATAGTGTCTCAAACATTATATCTACATACAGCCCTATACAGAGTAGCATCTCAATTCCATAAAAAGCATATGAACACATTAATAATTGGAAGAAAACCCAGAAAAATATAATAATATATTGTGGGATGATTATGAGTAGTTTTAGATACTTTTCTGTATTTATACAGCGGTGGGCAAAAGTAGGTTTATGGTTGTGAGTACACAAAACACAGAGTTTATTCCTGTATTATTATTATTACTTATTGTATTATTTTCCATACAAACAGCAGTAAATCTACTTTTGCCCCACCCTGTATTTCTCCATAGATTACATCAAAACTTCAGAAATGCCTTACCTGATTTATGGTTGGATTCCAATATCTCAAACCTCTCATTTCATCCTGTCTTCTCTAGTGCAAGCTCCTTCTTTGCCATCTCCTTTATCTGCATCCATAACCTCTTCCTCTCTAGCCCATCATCCTGCTCAGGTCTCTCCCATCCCTAACAACTCTCCTGGACAAAGTGGGCTACCTCTAGCTCCTACCCTCTCTCTCTCCTCCCACTCACAGCTAACATTTTCTTAGAATGGTCCAGACACTTTCCTCCACTTCCTCACTTCCCGTTCACTCTTTTTAAAAAAATTTTTAAATATATTTTATTGATTATGCTATTACAGTTGTCCCATTTCCCCCCCATTTTTCCCCTCTGCCCTGCATACCCCCTCCCACCTACATTTCCCCCCTTTTGTTCATGTCCATGGATTGTATATGAGTTCTTTGGCTTCTACATTTCCTACACTATGTATTTTCTACCCCTGTGTATTTTCTACCTACAATTTCTGCTACTTATTCTCTGTACCTTATCCCCCTCTCTCTCCTTCCCATTCCCCCACTGATAACCTTCTATGTGATCTCTATTTCTGTGATTCTGTTCCTCTTCTAGTTGCTTGCTTAGCTTGTTTTTGGTTTTTTTTTTT
>VMDR010004966.1:0-55433 GCA_007922815.1 Macrotus californicus
ATGTTCACAAACGGGGACAACCTGAACATTCTCCACTAAGGAAGACGTGAGGGCACATCTATTCTGATGAGCCGTTTTATGGTAACTTCAAAACACCAGTGAGCACAACATGACTCTGAAACATCTTACATCAGAAAACAAGGAAGACCAAGGATGACTGGGGAAGACGACCTCAAGATGTTCCCAATGGCCAAAGACAGCCAATTTGAGAATTAAAAAGAAGGGCTACAATGGACCGAATCACATCAAATATGTTAAAATTCATGAGCTCATGATGATTAAATAAGAAGCAAAAACCTCCACTGTCACTTTGACATGCTCTGGTTGTCCTGGTTTGGGGGAGAGAGAGAACACGCACTCTGTGCTCACACTAAGAGTATGTGCACAGCATCTGTGAGTATTGGTGCCTGCCTGAGTCAGGGAAATTGTATCTTTGGTTCTGGATGAGAAGGGTACATAAAGTAACACAAAATATTAGCCCTCATTTTGTTTTAAAGAGTTTATTTATTTTTAGAGAAAGGGGAAGGGAGGGAGGAAGAGGGAGAGAAACATCCACTGACTGCCTCCTGCAGGTGCCCAGATGGAGACTGAACTCACAAGCCAGGCATGAACCCCAACAGGAAATCGAACCTGGGACCCTTGCCTTGCCGGACGATGCCCATCCAATTGAGCCACACTGGCCAGGGCCTCATTTTGTGTTAAATTACTGACTGATGTTAACAGTTCTCAGAACTGGATTTTCCCCCTCAAAACTGAAACCTTTTCCTCCCTTTTGGATTTAATTGAGTATTGTTGGCAAAGCCAGTTTGACACGTGAGATGTCAGACTGACGTCAGGAGTACTGCTGCCTGATTAAACACCAAACCCCAAAGCTTTTTAGAGAACACTAAAAAATATTTTATGTGGGGTAAAGCCCCTACTTTCACTGGTTTTCTTTAGAGATTCTGAGAAACCAACACATTATTCCAAAAACTGGTAAATAAAGAGAAAGGGTCAAGCTTAAAAAAAGTCACAAAGAACCAGGGAAAGCAGCAACCTCTGGGGAAAGGGGACGGGAACTCGATAGCTGGGAACGACGCGGGGGTGGGGGGACAGGACACAGAGCCTTTTTTCTTGCTGCATACCCTTCCGTATCTTTTGAATGTTGTACCTTGTGAATAAATTACCTATAAGAAAAATTTGAATATCACTATAGAGATTATGTAACAAAGCGGAAAATAATTATACTAAAAGAAAAATCTTAGAAAGCAAATGATAGCCACTCTGATTATAACAAAGTAAACACAGCATACGCATACAGACCAGGCCTGGAAAGAAACACAGAAAAACAAAACTATTGACCAGAATTGCAGAATTTAGGGGTAAATTTTCCTTTTCATTAAACGAATTGTGTTCTTATATTATATGTTATTTGTCCAATAAATAACATTAAAGGGGCATTTAAATGGAAAACAGCATTTTCACTTTCTCTGCGACCCAAACTTAAGCCTAGTATTGGATCCTTGAGCCAATGATCAAAGTACCAAGAACCACCTGGGGGCAACTTGACTCTTATTGTAGGTAAGAGATCTAAGAAGGATGAAAGAAAGGTGAGCTGAGGACTGTTCGCAGAGTAGATGTTAACAAACGCAACGACTGTGCCCTGCTCTCTTTTCCCCCCTGCACTACTGCGGTGGGGGGGGGGTGGCTCTCACTGAGGGGGAGGCCAGCAGATCCCGGAAGGAGCCTGTTGACAGCGCATGGAAGACACACTGAAAACACTGCTTGCAAGGAGTGAAGCTTGTCAAACGCTGCAGAGGCTGGGAGTGAGGAGAAGAGAAAGCGATTATAACCTGGACCACGATAACTCGGCTACATTTAACCAGAGAGGTGGGTTGTGTCTGCAGCTTGAAAATGATGGGCAAATGAAGCTCAGGTACAGAAAGACCCAAACCTACAGAGAACTTTAAGTGGTCACTGTAAAAAAACTCTATTTCATTTCAATCATCTGCTATTATTCTGATAATATTTCAGTTGTGAGCCCCCAACATAAATAAATGGCCTCAGGGAGGAATAAGGAAATCCTTGGCTCAGAGCAAAAGTTTTATTTCTTGTTATAAGATAAATCAAAATCAGTATGAATCAATTAATGCCAAACTTTTCCAGAAACAAGACTTTAACCATTTTCAGCTATAAATAATGAAAATTAAATAGTAACTTTTATTTACCCTTTGAAGGCTGAAATGAAGTTATTTATCCAATGTTTTATGTCGAGATATCTCAGTTAATATATTTATTCACAATGAACTATGTCCACAAATAATTTCAAAATCTATGACCTAAATCCTAAAACATATTATCCTAAAATACGTGCTTAAAAAAAAGTAGACTTTATTTATTTTCGGAGAGAGGGGAAGGGAGAAAGAGAGGGAGAGTAACATTGATGTCTGAGAGATACATGGACTGGCTGACTCTCACATGCCCCCACCGGGGACCTGGCCCACAACCCAGGCATGTGCCCTGACTGGGAATCAAACCAGCGATATTTTGGTTTGCAGACCACTCTGAATCCACTGAGCCACACCAGCCAGGGCCACATACTCTGTATGCACAGAAATGTATATCAAAATGGTAACAATAATTACTTCTGGGTAATTAGATTACTTTCTTCTTTTTGTCTTTCAGTATTAGATAAATTTCCTCTTTACAATGTTCATGTGTAACTTTTATGTAGAAATAAGATCACTTCAGAAAATAAGGCCTTTTCACTTAAAAAACTTCCACAACTTGATTTAATGTTGCAAATTCTGTTAAAATAAAAAATGGGTACAATTTCAATGAAATAATGTGTAGCTGTTTTCACACACAGTTGATTCGCAGCCATTTCAGCAAACGTGACATCACACATAGTCAACATATGCCATGCAAACAGCTTTTGGAAGAGTTTATCCAAGTACCCCCACTCTAATGAAGTTCTTGCTGGGAGGACGAGCTCGTGCTCAAGGCCATTCCTGAGACTTGTGACCGACCATGCACATGACTTCAGGATACGCCAATGGATGGTTCTGCATCTGAAACCCAACTTCAAAGCATAAAGCAGACTGACTATTCACATCAAGTACTGTAATATCACCATATTCTTTTTCCAAGTGGATGAACTCAACAGGCTTGAGACTTCGGCAACCGTGCCAACCCTTTGTGGCAGCCACTCCTGGTTGCGCGTTCACTGCGTTCCCCCTGTTCCTGGTTAACACTCTTATCTTATTTGGGGTAGCGGCACACACACCCTGCCACAACACCCACTTGCTTGGAATCCCTCAGAAAGGCAGGAGGCCATGCGGCACAATCTGATGGATGAGAAAACTGACTGAGTGTCTGGAGCGCCTTGCTGTGCGGCCACTTCCACCCAGAGTGCGACATGGCACCACCTAACTCATCACAGCCGTCGCATGACTGGGAACCGCCTGCACCGAGGCAGGAGCCACACACTGCTGACGGCAGAGCAAAAAGACACACTTCTGACTGCACGGGAAAAAGATCTTCGTGTGCTTACAGCACAGCGGTCGGAACCCTGGCCTGTGCGGCGGCGAGACCCTCCTCACGTCCTCTTGCTCTTCAGCTGAGAAAGCGACCCCAGCGTCTGAAGGGGATTCGCGTGGACTAAGCAAAGTTCAGCGTGCAGGACCAGGTAACACTTTTCAAAGACGCTATTTCAATTACACTTTGCAGCCAATGGAGACTATTGGCATAAAGAAAGAACTATGACAGAAGTTTGGTGTAACAATTCCTCTGGTTAACAATTTTCTTTGTTATCTATGAAATGGAGTTCGTATTTCAAAAAAAAAAAAATCACTGGTATATTATGTCCAAAAACAAAAACAAAAACATCTGCTTTCCTTTGCAGTTTTGACCTGTGGTATTTGTGAGTATCTTTTTTGGAGCCAAGAATGTGGCAATCAGTGCCAGGTCAAGATCTACCGATATAAGTGCAGCATTTATCGAGGTACTTAACGATAATAATAGTTGCTTGCTCTTTAATAAGTCATTCTCTTTAAAAGTGTTGTATTTGTAATTATCCCATTCCCTTACAGAGGTTTGAGGTTTTTTCTCCTTTTTTTTTTTTTTTTTTTTTTTTTTTTTTTTTAAAGATTTTATTTATTTATTTTTAGAGAGAGGGGAAGGGAGGGAGAAAGAGAGAGAAACATCAAGGTGTGGTTGCCTCTTACGTGGCCCCCACCGGGGACCCGGCCTGCAACCCAGGCATGTGCCCTGACTGGGAATTGAACTGGCAACCCTTTAGTTCACAGCCCATGCTCAATCCACTGAGCTACACCAGCCAGGGCTCCTTTTTTTTTGAGGGGAAAGGAAGGAGAGAGGGAGAGAAACGAGAAACATCAACGTGAGGGAGAAACATCGATCAGCTGCCTCTTGCGTGTGCCCTGACGCGGGACGGAACCTGCAACCCAGGCATGGCCCTGACTGGGAAATCTAACTGGCGACCTTCCGGTTTGCAAGACCACGCCCAATCCACTGAGTCACTCTGGTCAGGTCCCCCATACAGAGGTTTTCAAAGAAAAACTCCAGCCATGAGAACCCTACTCTAATTAAACAAATCAGCCACAGACAGGAGATGAAAATGTTATATGAAAGGAGATAAACTCCAGAGAACTAGCAAAAGTGTATTTTACTTGATTCTCTACAGTAAAGCACTGTGAAGGATCACTTTACTTTGAACTCCAAAGAAGTTTGGGAAATGTGTATGGGCTGAGTACGTGAATGAGCCCAAAGAAGAATGAACAGAGATCACGCATCCCAGAGCAGGCTCCTGTTAGGCTGGGAGGAAACCCTTCCAGCCCAGACTGTCCGAGTGGACAGGGTTGCACTTCCCTCACGGTGTGTCAATATGAACCTCAAGTCCTCGCAGGGCACCCGACTACAGGTGGAACCTGCACTGAGGGTCACCAGCCCACTTTCCTCCTACCGTGTACCCATGTATCCTAAAGAACTGGCCAAAATGACCAGAAACTCTATCAGCTGGTACCTGTTCCAGGGGCGTCAAGCCCATGGCTGGCACGCGGCCTAGGACGGCTAGGAATGCGGCCCGACACAAAGTCGTAAGTTTATGTAAAACCTTTTCTTGTGCTCATCAGTTTTCACTAGTGTTTGTGTATTTACTGTGTGGCCCAGAGACACCAAGAAGTTAGACACCCTGACATTCTTTAGATTACACAGAAATAAAGGGAGAAACAAATTAGGCTACACTGTTGCTCAAACTACAACAAAGACACTGTAACCTACTATTTATTGAGAACATCCATGCACGGGCCACAGGTCACATCCGTTCCTTACATTAACTAGTACACTTTGCACGCGTTCCCATGAGCAGGCGCTATTATTTTCCTCACTGTACAGATGAGGACATGAGGTCCTGAGAAGGTGAGTAACTCATGCTCAGTCACACAGTCTGCAAGGGGTAGAAAACCAGAATCAAACTCAGGCAGCCGGGCTTCGGAGTCTGCGCTCCTAACTACTAAGCTGTACCAGCTCCAACCGTGCGAAGCAGAGTCAGGTAAAACAACCTGTGATGACTTCAAACTATGCCCACAAAGTCTCTGATACCCCTCCCTTCAAGAGGTAGAGCCTACTTCTTCTCCCCACGAGTGCAAGCAGGACTCAGACCTGGTTCAAACGAACAGAAAAAAGAAGTCATGGTATGACATTAGAGACTCCATCATAAACACACTGTTGCTTCCTTCCTGCCCTGTCCACTGGACCATTCATTCATTCTGGGGGGAGCCAGTTGCCATGTCAGAGGGACACTCCAGCAGTCCCACACCCAGAGGACCAAATGGTGAGAAAGGAAGGCCTCCTGCCAACAGCCATGTGAGCGAGTTATCTTGAAAGCAGGTCCTCCGGTCCCAGCCCAGCCTTCCAGGGACTGCAGTCCTGGTTGATGTTTCACTGCAAACACGAGGCAAACTGAGCCAGAACCAGCAAACTAAGCTGCTCCTGACATCCTGATCTACAGAAACTAGGAGACAGAGAATGTCTATTGTTTTAAGCTACTCGGTTTTGGAGTAATTTTAATGTATTAACAGATTGCCATAGAATCTTTCACCAGAATCATATTTTCAATATAAAATTATATTTAGGTAAGCTATAAATTGTGTAATTACTTAATGATTTTGAGTGTCCACTCATCCCTGGAAGCAATAACCATTTTGATCACTGCAGCAGGGCCAACAACATATTCTTCTTATGTCCCGACAAAAACCCCAATAAGGAGCCCTGGCCAGGTAGCTAGGTTGATAAGACTGTCACCCTGATACAACAAGGTCGCGGGTTTGAACCCTAGGCAGGGTACGTACAGGAGCCGACCAATGAATGCACGGGTAAGTGGAACAGCAAACTGATGTTTCTCTTTCTCTCTCTCTCTCAAAAAAAACAAATCAATAAAAAAATTAAAAAGAAAACCATAATAAAGTGAACTAGTTATACTTTGAGATTCTACCCTATCTATCTTACCAAAAATCAAACAACATACATTAGACATATGTATGTACAGAAATGATTAATTCCTTAAACGGTCACATACTCTTTGGTTTTTCTCTTTTCTTACATGTCAATAAAGAAACATTATATATTACAGCTCCGAAACTCTATCTTTAAGAACAAGCTGTCTATGTGATTCCTGACAGTCTATTCAAGGTGCTAATCTGCCATTATTTATAGATCCCTGAATCCTTTCTGAGCAGCTGTCATTAACAGAACAACTTAGGAGTTCAAAACACCCTTTATTTAACTCAACTGCCTCCTGAAATTATTAGTCACGCTTCTCAAGGCTAAAACTATGATAAAAGGTAAAGATTAACCAAATCTCAAAAAGGCTGTGAAAAAGAGCCACCATTAAACACCCCAGGATTAGCTGACACTCACTGATTGGTATTCTTTTAAAGCCCTTATTCTTGATTATGCAGGTTCCTTTTATCAGGTTTGAGACTTTCTGGAGGTGTTTTCTGCACCAAGTTTTACCTGTGGCTTTCAAGGCACTGCAGAGCTGTCCTCTGGGAACCCAAGTATGCTCAGAAGACAAATACAGGTCTACCTGGTGGTGCAGAGGGACAGGAAGAAACAGCGAACTGGCTTCCGGTCTACAGGTCCTGGAGGCTTTCTGCCTACCCTATTCCCCTCCGGCCCGCACTTTAGAAACAGTGTTCCTTTAGAAACAGTGTTCCGGTCGTGAACTGTCCCATGAAAACATACTTTAGATACGGTGTTCCGGTCGTGAACTGTCCCATGCAAACACACTTTAGAAACAGTGTTCCGGTCGTGAACTGTCCCATGCAAACACACTTTAGAAACAGTGTTCCGGTCGTGAACTGTCCCATGAAAACATACTTTAGATGCGGTGTTCCGGTCGTGAACTGTCCCATGCAAACACTTTAGAAACAGTGTTCCGGTTGTGAACTGTCCCATGCAAACACACTTTAGAAACAGTGTTCCGGTCGTGAACTGTCCCATGCAAACACACTTTAGAAACAGTGTTCCGGTCGTGAACTGTCCCATGCAAACACACTTTAGAAACAGTGTTCCGGTCATGAACTGTCTCATGCAAACACACTTTAGAAACAGTGTTCCGGTCGTGAACTGTCCCATGCAGACATTCACTCTCTATAGGAGGAAGAGCAGGGACATGACCAAGACCCACACCTGGGCAGTGCAGGCTCAGGAGAGTCTAAGAATAGGGAATGCAGAGGGAATAAATAGGGAAGAGAGTGGGGAGGGGGGGTGGAAAAAATGAACAAAAAAAAAGAAGTAGGAGAAATAAATGGGAGAGAGGAAAGGTATGGAGGAAGAGAAAGGGGTGGAGAGATTTCAGAGCAGGGCCGAGAGCAAAGAGGCAGGATGGAAACATAGAGAGGCAGAGAAAGGGTTTCCCTGAAGGGAAAGATAAGCAGAGGGAAAAGGGTGACAAGGCAAAGTGGGGGTCAAGGCTTCTGCATCCAGGTTCCGAGGTAGTAGAAACGGGCAGTGCCACAAACGGATCCAGAGAACAGGAGAAAGAGCAGGCCTGGGGTGAAATGATAAGTTAAGTTTTGTGCACGTGAAATTTGGGGTGTTTGCAGAATAACCCAGTAGAGACGTCCAACTGGGCGGCTGGGGTGGAGACTCGAGAGACAAACGTATGTGGGAGCCACTGAAGGTACAGGAAGGGTACAGTGAAGCCACGTAGGGAGACTGCGCAGGATGAGAAAATGAAGGCCAAAGCGCACACCCACAAAAGGGACACACAGAGAAAGAGAGCCCGTGACAGAGCCTGGGGCAGGTGCCGGGGCCTGCGGGGCAGGGCAAGAGCTGAGAGAGGCCGAGCAGGCGGAAGGGCGGACACTCCCCCGCTGAGGGGCACTAGGGAGGGCTGTCCTCAGGGACAGCCAGGTCTCCATTAAGGTGAGCAAACTGACGAACATTCTGAGAACGCAAAGGTGAGCCTGTTCACAATGAAACGTGCTCCAAAAAGCACTACCCCTTCTCCTTCTGTGCTCCTGTACTCGGAACGTACTCTCTGGGCAAAGTTTTTGTCACAATGGGCTTCATGTCTGTGTCCCTGACAGAGAGCACGACTGGGCCTACTGATACTGGTATTCTCGGTGCTTAGTCAGTGCAGAGCCTGCCACCCAGCGGGAAGTCAGCAAGCGCTTGGAGGCTCTCTAAAGGACAACTGGGAAGTGGGCATCAGTAAATGCCTTAAAATTTGATGTTACCTTCGACCTACTTCTAAGAGTTTGTTCACTAGAGACAAATTACAGCTGTACGAAGATTTAGCTACAGGCATAGTTATAATCTGCACATTTTAAAATTACCCACATATTCAACAAACTGAGTGCTGGTTAAAACTCACCACATGTTTATACAACTGAAGACTACACATCCGCCACAAATCTATTCAGATCAGTAACAAAGCCATACAAAATCTATACCCTCAGCAGAACTAAAAGACATAGACTCCCACTAAAAACCTTTGTGGAAAGTGAGGAATTTGGAAAAAACACACAGACGAGAGAAGAAAGGCACAGAGGGCCTAAATTTAAACTAAAATCAGTCCAGAGTCAGTTTACCCTGTGTACAAAAATCGTGAAGAACACCTTATCAATCAGAACACTAACTACAGGGAAGGGACTTAAGTATGGGACTTGAATGACAATCTCAAAAAGGCATTGCAAGGGGTGAATGTCCAAAATTTATAAAGAACTTACAAAACTCAACACCAAAAAGCAAACAATCCAATTAAAAAATGGGCAAAAAACCTGAACAGACACTTCTCCAAAGAGGACATACAGAGAGCCCATAGACAAATGAAAAGGCGCTCAACATCACCAATCATCGGAGAGATGCAAATTAAAACCACAATGAGGTATCACCTCACACTAGTCAGTCAGCATGGCTAGTATCAATAAATCAACAAACAACAAGTGCTGGCGAGGATGTGGAGAAAGGGGGGGAACCCTTGTTCACTGCTGGTGAGAATGCAGACCGGTGCAGCCACCATGGAAAGCAGTGTGGAGGTACCTCAGAAAGTTAAAAATAGATCTGCCTCTTGACCCAGCAATTCCACTTCTGGGAATATATCCAAAGGAACCTAAAACACTAATTTGAAAGAACATAAGCACCCACAGCATGTGCATTGCACTGTTATTCACAATCGCCAAGGTATTGAAGCAGCTTGAGTGTCTATCAGTAGATGAGGGAATAAAACAACTATGTGACATTTACACAATGAAATATTACTCGGACGTAAAAAAAAGAAAATTTTACCCTTTGCAACAGCATGAATAGACTTGGAGAACATTATGCTACGTGAAATAAGCCAGTCACAGAATGACAAGTACCATATGATTTCATTCATATGTGGGATCTAATGAACAAACTGAACTAACAAGCAAAACAGAGATGGATTCATAGATGGAGAGCAGGATGACAACAAAGGGGTGTGGTACATAGTGGGTGCAGAGACTGAGCAAAAAGGAAAAAGGACTCATGGACATGGACAACAGTGTGGTGACTGCAGGCAGAGGGGAGGGGCATATAAGAGAGATAAATGGTGATGGAAAAAATGCAAAAAGCCAAAAAGGCATTGCTTCTGGGGAAGAAATGGCTAAAAAAGGGAGGGAGAGGTGCTTTTTGGAGGTGAAATATCGAAGTCAAAAGAAACAGGAGAAAACTTAGACTCCTGCAAAACACACACACAAGAGCTAAAAACAGACAACTCCCACCCCACTGACCTTCTCAAACAACGAGCCACCCATTGAAGAGACTATCCCTCACTACACTTACAGATAAAAGCATTCTCAAAATAGAAATCCCATAAACCAACTCCAACTCCCAACCCTGTCCACACAATAAATAGATGAAAGCAACTGACCACTATTAAAAGTCCTATGGGAAGAAAATAAAAAGAGGGTCAAAACATTTCAGCAAATGAAAGTGCACGCCAGAAACAATCGCAAAGAAAACTCTAACACAAGACTCCACAGTGAATCAAACATGATTAAGGAAGTATTTAGGAATATAAAAATTACTTTTAGTGAGAAGTTAAAAAATGCAGAACAGAAAAGGATGAAAGCAGACAGAAGTAAAAAGCTGCTTGAACTCAGGAAAGAATGGAAGCAAAAGACAAAATCGTACCTGAAATGAAGACTAAATTTCAAGGTGATCAAGGAGGAACAAATTTAAATGAAAACTTTAATAAGAACATTGAAGAAAGAGAGTAAAACCACCAAGAGAATGAAAATAAGATACAAATAAATAAATAAATAAGAAATGGGATCAGAGAGACAGTGGTTAAAAGAGGAGACAGAGAAGATCCAACATACATATATTTGGAATCCCTAAAAATCAGAAATAGATTAATGAAACAGAACTAAAATTTAAAATTGTAATACCATAAAACTTCCTGGAAATAAAAGGTCTAAATCTATACATGGAAAAAACATAGTAGGTACCCAGGAAAATTGTCCTGCAGTGGTCAACTTTAAGGTACATTCTAGTAAAACCTAAACTTTAAATATAAAGAAAAAAATCCTCAGCAACGTCAGCAAAATGGAAGAATAGTATTTATTCAGCACTTGTTCCCTCACACAAACATCGATTTAAACAACTATTCACACCCAGAAGTACCTTCACAAGAGCTAAGGATTCCACATGGGAGCTATAGCACCTGGGAAATAAGAGAACACCTCCCGAAGAGGGTAGGAAGAGTTTCACATTACCTGTGCTACCCTGACCTCAAGCCCTGGCAGCAGAGCTCAGGAAGAGATACCCTCCACATGGGGAGAGGAGTTAAGTTAAAACCCAACTTCGCCACATACCCCTCACCAGGCCTGTAGCTACGGCTTCAAGATACAGGTCTGTCCTAGTGCCAGACCAGCCCCTGCAGCCCTAGAATCCAGGCTGGCCTTAGCAGATCCCTGACACTGGGCCAGCCCCCGGTGACCTAGCCTCCAGAACCACCTCAGTGCCAGACAAGTCTCCATGGCCACAAGCTCCAGGCCGGGACCACAGACCTAGGGCTTAGACCTATCCCAGAGCCCAAGACCCCTGCAGACCCAGGCATGATTCAGCCATACCCCAGGAGACCCAGGTACCAGGCCAGTCTGCCCAGCCTGACTGGTAGAGGGCTTTCCCTGCTGAAGCAGTGTGTAAAGACTAAAAGAGGCTCCTGTTTCTTCAAATGTGCTGACAGCATTGCAAGGTCACAATAATCATGAATAATAAGGAAAACATGACATTACTAAAGGAACAATATAAAGTACCAGTAATATACCAAAAAGAAATGCAGATCCACAAACTGCCTAACAAAGAATTCAAAATAATTGTTTTAAAGAGGCTTAGTGAACTACAAGAAAACACAGAGGGACAATAAAACAAAATAAGGAAAACAATACAGGAACAAGACGAGAAAGTCAACAAAGAAACAGCATAAAAAAAGAACCAAATAGAAATTCTGGAGCTGAATTAACACAATAACTGAACTGAAAAATTCCATAGAAAATTACAACAGCAGACTCAACAAGCAGAAGAAAGAATCACTAAGCTTGAAGACAGGTCATCAGAAATTTCATGGTCAGAGACACAAAATGGAAAAAAAATGAAAATAAATGAAGCCTATGGGACACCATGAAGCCTATGAATTAAAACAAATGAAGCAATCCTATGAGACACCATTTACTGGTTAATATATACACCTCATGTGAGTCCCAAAGGAGCAGACGATGGGGTCGAAGGCTTATTTAAAAAAATAATGACAACCCTGGCCAGGTGGCTCAGTTGATTGGAGCATCATCCAATGCACCAAACCGTTGCGGATTCAGGCCCTAGGTTATGGGTTCAAGTCCCCATCGGGGTATGTACAAGAGGCACATGACTGATGTTTCTCTCACTGTCTCTTTCTCTCTCTCTGAAAATCAGTGACTATATCCTCGGGAGAGGATTTAAAAAGAAACAAACTAGCAGTGAATTTCTCAGCAGAACCCTTGAGGCCAGAAGACAGTGGGACGATATATCCAAAATGTTGAAAGAAAAGCTGCCAAACAAGAATATACCAGGCAAAGCTGTCCTTCAGAAATGAAGTTGAAATAAAGATTTTCCTTGATAAATAAAAGCTGTGAGATTCATTGTAACTACACATGCCTTACAAGAAGTGCTGAAGGGAATACTTCAAGTTGAAATGAAGGGATACTAACAACATGAAAATATAAAAGTATAAAATCACTAGACAAGAATACAGCAAATTCAGAACACCTGGTGGTACATGAATTACTTTAAATTCTAGTATATAAGTTAAATGACAAAAGTATTAAAAATAATTATAGCTACAGTAACTTTTAAGTCATACAAAATATATAAAATATGTAAATTGTGACATCAAAGAGTAAAACGTGATGAGAAAAGTCAGTGTGGAGTCTTTGTACGCAGAGTTAGGTGACTATCAGCCTAAGAGACTGTTACAAGATGCGTTATGTAAACCTCATAGTTACTGCACAAAAAAACCTTCAACAGAAACAAAAAAACAAAAGGAACCAAAGAGACCAATATAAAAAAACCATCATATCACAAAGGAAGATAGTAAGAGAGGAAGAAAGGAACTACAGAACAGTCAGAGAGCAGTTAACAAAACGGCAGCAGTAATAGTATTAATAATTACTTAAAATGTAAATGGGTTAAATTTCACAATTAAAAAATAGAGAATAGCTGAAATTAAGAAAAAAGATCAAACTACATGCTGCCTACCAGAGATCACTAAAAGTGAAAGACTGAAAAAAGAGATTCCATGAAAATCATAACCAAAAGGGAACAGAGCTGGCTAAAGTATACTAGAAAAAATAGGCTTTGAATAAAAAAGTATCAGAGAAAATCACTGTATAGTGATACAGGGATCAGCTAATCAAGAGGATATAACAATTGTAAATATACATGCACCCAACCTCAGAGCACCTAACTACATAAAACAAGTAATAAAAGAGCTGAAGGGAGAAACAGACAACAATATAGTAACTGTAGGGGGCTTCAATATCCCACTTTCAATGATAGGTAGGTCATCCTGATCAACAAGGAAACAGCAAACACCACAGGCTGGAGGAATCTAACAGACACATATAGAACATTCCATCCGACACCAGGAGAGTACAGATTCCTTTCAAGTGCACACGGAACATTCTCCAGGAAAGATCCCGTTAGGCCACAAAACATATCTTCAAAATTTAAGAAGAGTAAAATTATTTCAGCTATCTTTTCTGACCACAATGGCATGAAACTAGAAAATAGTAACTGGAGTAAACTTGGAAAATTGGAAATCAAGGTGGAAATAAAAACATCTGAGACAAGTGGAAATGAAAACTAATCCAGCATACCAAAACGTATGGGATGCAACGTAAACAGGTCCCAGAGGGAAGTTTACACCAATAACGTTTATATAACGAAAAAAATCTCAGGTAATTAACTTTATACCTCATGGAAGTAGAAAAAGATCAGACTAAACCCCAAGTGAGCAGAAGGAAGGAAACTATAAAGAACAGAGCAGAAATAGTTGTAAATAAAACAGAGACTGAAAAAAGAAAAATGGAAAAGATCAGTAAAACTAAGAGCTGATTTTTTAAAAAGACAAAATTGACAAAACTTTAGTTAGACTGAGAAGTGAGAAGACTCTAATAAGTAAGATTACAAGTGAAAAAAAGATATCACACCTGATAACACAAAAATACAAAGGGTCATAAGAGACTACTGTAAATATTTATGTGCCAACAAGCTGGACAACCTAGAAGTAATGGGTACATTCCTAGAAACACAACCTATCAAGACTGAACTGTGAAGAAACAAAATCTCAACAGACCAATAATGGGTCAAAGAGATAGAGTCAATTATCATAAACCTCCTAACAAAGAAAAACCTAGGCCCAGATGGCTTCACTGGTGAGTTCTGCCAAACATTTAGAGAATAATTAATGCCAGTCCAAACTAAACTCTTCCAAAAAACTGGAGAGGAATACTTCCAAACCCATTTTATGAGGTCAGCATCATCTCGATATCAAAGCCAAACAAAAAAACTGTAAGGAAAAAAATATTACAGGCTAATATTCCCGAGGAACACAGACGGAAAATCCTCAACAAAATACTAGCAAGTCAAATTCAACACCACATTAAAAAACAAAACAAAACAAAACATACTGTGATCAAGTGAGATTTAATCCTAGGACACAAGAATGGTTCAACATCTGCAAATCAATAAATGTAACGCACCACATTAACAAAATGAGGGATAAAAATCATATGATTATGTTAATAGATGCAGAACAAGCATCTGACAAAATTCAAAACCTTTTCATAATGAAAACTCAACAAATGATGTATAGAAGGAATATATCTCAACATCATAATGGCAAAAATGACAAGTCCACAGCTAACGAAATACTCAGTCGTGGAAAGCGGAATGTTTTCATACAATACCAGGAACAATACAAACACGCCCACTCTTACCACTTCCATTCAGCAGAATACTAGAAGTCCTAGCCAGAGCAATTAGGAAAGAAAAAGACATAAAAGGCATCCAAATTGGAAAAGAAGTGAAATTGTTTCTGTTTGCAAATGACATGATCCTGTATGTAGTAAACTCTAAAGAATCCACCAAAATATTGTTAAAACTAATAAATGAATGCAGTAAAGTTGTAGGACACAAAAATCAACATACAAGTGTCAGTTGCATTTCTATACACTAACAATGAACTCTGAAAAAGAAATTAAGAACACAGCCCCATTTACAATACTGTCAAAAAAAATACTTAGGAATAAAATTAACCAAAGGTGTAAAAGCTCTGTACTGAAAAGTATAAAACACTGAAAAAAAATTGAAGACACAAATAAATAGATATACTGTATTCATGGATTGAAAAAATTAATATTATTAAAATACCCATCTACCCAAAGTGATCTACAGATTCAAGGCAATCCCTATCAAAATTCCAATAGCATTTTTCAAAGAGCTAAAAAAGAGCCCTGGCTGGCTGGTGTAGCTCAATGGATTGAGTGTGGGCTGTGAACCAAAGGGTCATCAGTTCAATTCCCCGTCAGGGCACATGCCTGGGTTGCAGGCCGGGTCCCTGGTGGGGGCCATGTGAGAGGCAACCACACATTGATGTTTCTCTCTTTTTCTCTCTCCTTTTTCCTCTCTCTAAAAATAAATATTTAAGGAAAAAAAAAAAACAACTACAAATGAAAAAAATCCTAAAATTCACACGGAACCACAAAGAAACCATAAAGTCAAAGCTATTTTTTTTTTGAGTAAAAGAAAAAGAAACCCACAAAGATGGAGGAATCACACTACGTAACTTCAAAATATACTTCAAAGCTATAATAATCAAAACATTATAGTATAGACTTAAAAACAGATATACAGACCAAGGGAACATAAGAGAGACCAGAAATCAATCCACACACTTAGTCAATCGATCTTTAAAAAGGTGCCAAGAACACACAATGAGGAAAGGATAATCTCTTTAATAACTGTCTGATGAGTGTTGAGAAAACTGAATATCCACCTGATACAGAGACCTGATCAGATCCCTGGGGAGGAACAGAGAGGGGCAGCAGGAGGAGGTTGCCCGGGGCAATGGTGAACCGTCTAGGACAGATTGGCCGAGAAGCTGAACGCCTCCAGAGCACATGTATTTATGCGCCGGAAGATTAAAATAAAAGGAGGGCAGAAAATGGCTCTCTAGCTCTTACTGGAGGATGCCTAGGTGATCGTGCTATAGCTGCCTCTGTTTCCCAAAAACACAGGACGGATTTTGGATGGGAGAAGAAACTCCAGGCACAGCCTAGGGTGGGGTTGGCCTGGCAGAGGGTGGCAGGGTTGTTTTTCTTTGGGTGTTCTAGAGGGGACGGGCTCTGAGGCAGAAGCCTGCCATTCTTCCAAAATTGTGTAGCTTTTGTATCTTATGTTGTTTTAGTTTGTAAACTAACCCTATAGAAATAAGATAATTAAAAACTAACAAGGGGAATGATAGAGGAACTCAGGAGTTAAAGAGATAAGCTTTAATTGATGGGCTTAAGTGACTAGAAAGCTGTTATTCCAAAATTGTGTGGCTTTTTAATAAAGACTCCTTTCCTTTATCACCAAACCTTTGCCTCTGGATTTTTGCCAAGAGGGTGGCAGCGGGCAGCGGGACCCCACCTGCTGTTCAGTAACACACACTCAGAAGAAAGAAAATGCACTCTTATCTCACACCATATAAAAAATAAACGCACAATAAATTAAAAACTTTATGTAAGATCTGAACTGTAAAACTACTAGAAGAGAGAGTATAGGAAAAAGCTTCTTGGCATAGGTCTGGGCAATGATTTTTTGGATATAAGCAGTAACAAAATAAAAAACAGATAAAAGGGATTGCATCAAACTAAAAAGCTTCTGCACAGCACAGAAAACAATCAACAGAATTAAAAGCCAACCTACAAAATGAAAAAAAACTTTGCAAACAATATATTTGATATATGCAAATCAATAAATGTAACATACCACATTAATGTTCAAAATACATAAGGAACTCAAACAACCAAAAAAAGACATATAAATGGCCAACAGGTATATTAAAAAATGCTCAATATCACTAATAATCAGGGAAATGCAAATCAAAACCACAATAAAATACCACCTCACATCTATTAGAATGGCTATTAAAAAGTCAAAAGAGGGCCTTCTGGCCAAGATGGGGGTGTAGGTAGATATACCCTGCCTCCACGAATAACCAAAAGATGGACAACAACAAATTTAAAAACAAAAAACAACCAGAACTGACAGAAAATCAAACTGTATGGAAGTCCAACAACCAAAGGGTTAAAGAAGAAACTTTCATCCAGACCAGTAGGAGGGGCAGAGACAGGCAGTCGGGGCAGAGAGGACTCGAGGCAAGGCAGCGGCTGGAGGACCAGCTGGCGGAGTGGGTGGTCCCATATCTGTGTGCGGATAAATGGGGAGTAACAACTGGGGAGCAAGACAGACTGCGCAACCCAGGGTTCCAGTGTGGGAAATAAAGTCTCAAAACCACTGACTGACAAGACCCGTGGGTGCTGCAGTGGCAGGAGAAACTCCCAGCCTCAAAGCAGTTCGTTGGAGAGACCCACAGAATCCTAGAACATACACAAACCCACCCACCCAGGAATCTGCACCAGAAGGGCCCAATTTACTTGTGGGTAGTGGGGAAAGTGACTGAAAGCCAGCTGAGAGCTGAGAAACTGGCATTATTCCCTCTTTGACCGCCCCCCCCAAGACAACGCCACAACACAGCAATGTGGGTTGCCCCACCCTGGTGAATACCTAAGACTCCACCACTTCAATGTAACAGGTACACTGAGACAAAAAAATATGGCAGAAATGAAAGAGCAGATCAAAGCTCCAAAAGATACAACTAAGTGATGAAGAGATAGCCAACCTATCAGATGCACAGTTCAAAACACTGGTAATCAGGATGCTCACAGAAATGGTTGAGCATGGTTGCAAAATAGAGGAAAAAGTGAAGGATATGCAAAGTGAAATAAATGTACAGGGAACCAACAGTGATGGGAAGGAAACCAGGACTCAAAATCAATGGTTTGGAGCAGAAGGAAGAACTAAACATTCAACTAGAATAGAATGAAGAAACAAGAATTTTAAAAAAGGAGGAGAAGCTTAGGAACCTCCAGAAAAATTTTAAACATTCCAACATCTGAATCATAGGGGTGCCAGAGGAGAAGAGGAAGAGCAAGAAATTGAAAACTTATTTGAACAAATAATGAAGGAGAACTTCCCCAATCTGGCAAAGGAAATAGACTTCCAGGGAGTCCAGGAAGCTCAGAGAGTCCCAAAGAAGTTGGACCCAAGGAGGAACACACCAAGCCACATCATAATTACATTACCCAAGATGAAAGAGGAGAGAATCTTTTTTTTTTAAAGATTTTATTTATTTATTTTTAGAGAGAGGGAAAGGGAAGGAGAAAGAGAGAAACATCAATGTGTAGTTGTCTTTCATGTGCCCCCTACTAGGGACCTGGCCTGCAACCCAGGCATGTACCCTGACTGGGAATTGAACCGGTGACCCTCTGGTTCACAGGTCTGCACTCAATCCACTGAGCTACACCAGCCAGGGCAATAAAGAGAGAATAAAGAGAGAATCTTAAAAGCAGCAAGAGAAAAGGAGACAGTTACTTACAAAGGAGTTCCCATAAAACTATCACCTGATTTCTCAAAAGAAACCTTATAGGCAACAAGGGGCCAGAAAGAAGTATTCAAAGTCATGAAAGGCAAGGGCCTACATCCAAGATTCCTCTATCCAGCAAAGCTATCATTTAGAATGGGAGGGCAGATAAAGTGCTTCCCAAATAAGGTAAAGTTAAAGGATTTCATCACCACCAAACCCTTATTATATGAAATGTTAAAGGGACTTATCTAAGAAAAAG
Organism: Macrotus californicus; assembly: GCA_007922815.1. NCBI lineage: Eukaryota > Metazoa > Chordata > Mammalia > Chiroptera > Phyllostomidae > Macrotus > Macrotus californicus. The sequence continues at coordinate 18,960 of VMDR010004966.1, forward strand.
AAGATCAAAACTATGAACAGTAAAATGACAACAAACTCACAACTATCAACAACCGAACCTAAAAAAACAAAAACAAAAACAAACTAAGAAAACAACTAGAACAGGAACAGAATCACAGAAATGGAGATCACATGGAGGGTTATCAGTGGGGAGGGTGGGAGAATGGGGGAAAAGGTACAAGGAATAAAAAGTATAATTGGCAGGTACAAAATAGACAGGGGCCAGTTAAGAATAGCATAGGAAATGTAGAAGCCAAAGATCTTATATGTACAACCCATGGACATGAACTAAGGCAAGGGGCGGCAGGTTATACAGGTGGGGGGTACAGGGCAGAGGGAAATAAAAGGGGGATAAATGGGACAACTGTAATAGCATAATCAATAAAATATATTTTTTAAAAAGTCAAAAGGTTAGTGTGGGAGAGTATATAGGAAAAAGAGAAGCCTTGTACATATGCTGTTGGCAGAAATGTAAACTGGAATAGCCGTTATGAAAACAGTATAGACATTCCTCCGAAATTTAAAACAGAACTTCCATATGATTCAGAAATCCAACTTCCGCGTACATGTCCAAAGGAAACAAAATCAATCTATCACAGAGGTGTCTACGTTCGCATGTTCACTACAGCATCATTCATAGCCAAGATAGGGAATCAATCTAAGTGTCTATCTATGGATGAACTGGTTAAGAAAATATGGTATAATATGTACACAATAAATATTACTCAGCCTTTAAAAAGAAGGAAACCCTGTCATCTGCAATGACCGGGTGAACCTGGAGGTCATTATGCTAAGTGAAGTAAGTCAGGCAAGAAAGAAATACACCATGATCTTATTTACAGATGGAATCCAAAAAAGTCTACCTCACAGAAGCAGAGAAAAGAATGGCAGTTAGAAAAAGCTGGGGGAACTGGGGAAATGGGGAGATGCTGGTCATAGGACACCGAGTTTCACTCAGTCAGGAGTATCACGTACAGCGTGGTGACTATGCTTAAAGGCACTATACTGTGCACTTGAAGTTTCTTTAAGCAAGGAATAGGTCTTCAACGTTCTCACTACAAAAAAAGATAACTATGTGAGGTGATATGTATGTTAAGTAGTTTAATTGTGCTAATCATTTAACGATAATTATATACTGTAAATACATACAATTTTTATGTGTCGGAGCTCAATAAAGGTGGGAAAAAAGCTTAGGTTCTCAGGTAAAACAAGCAAATATCTTAAAAGGGCACAATAATGAAGTTGCTATCAGACTTCCCAAAGGAAACATCTAAGTGAGACAATAATGACGTAGCATTTTCAAGAAATTCAAGGGGAGAAAGTGCGAACTAAGGAGTTTATGTCTAGCAAATCAGCACTTCCAACATTAAGGCTACAGAAGAAGTTTTAAACATCTATGACCCAGGGGTATACTGGACTCACAAGCCCTTTTTGAGAACCTACTTTTTGGGAAAGGCAACCTGCCATGGGCTTGAGCAATCCTTGCATATTCCTGCTGGACGTGCCAAGAACGCAGGGTGCTGGCTGCTGTTTACCCAGGTCGTTTCCTAGCTTCTGTTTGCATGGCACAGCCTTAGAAGACAAGGTAAGTGTCTACCCACAAAGCGCATGGCAAGTTTGCTTCCACCTACCATAAAAGCACTAGGTTCCCCAAACTCCACGTTCCTCACCTGTAACACAAACCGCCGCATGCTGCCAACATCCATGAAACAGTAACACGCTAACTTACTAAGAGTACAAGTAGGGCAAAGACTCAGACCCTTCCTGGTCCTTGACACGACTAGAGGATCAGTTTCATCCAAATGAAAGTAACAGGAAACTTCAACAAAAGAACTGACAATAAACATTATGAAATATGAACTTAAGACAAAAACAAAGGAGAGGGCAAAGCAGAGGGATGTTACATGCTCTGACAGAGTATAAATGAAAATAAAGCAAGTAAAAAGATGGGGGAAGAAGTGAGCGGGAAGAACAAAAGCAGAATAAGCTCACTGACTGCTGTATAAGCAGTAAGCGGGAGTCAGAAGATATCTTTAACAATCGACAAACTAGAAAAGTAAAAGGTTAAATAAAAAAGAGAACAAAGGGCCTTTAAAAAGGTATAAATATGAAGGTAGCCACTAGAATGACAAAATCTTCTAAATATCAAAATAAATATAAAAAATAAAAGCAAACACATCATGCAGGCAAACATAGCAAACATAACATGGTGCATGTAGCGATTATAAATGTGACAAAGGCCAAACACATCTGTCACATCAATACTGTAAATGGGCTTAGCTCACCTACGAAAGGAAAGAGATTTCAAATTGCCTCACCAAAAAAGACCCAGCTCAATGCAAATACAAGTGATTCAAAAGATCACAAATAAGACGTTTTTAGTGCTAAATGCCACAATTCACAATGAAGTCATAACAATTACAAATATCTATTTGCCAAGTAACACAACAGTAACTACCTTTGCTCAATCAGAAGCTATAGAAGGAGGAAAATTAGGAAAACATTGATAATTAGAGACTTTAACATTACCACGCTCAATGTTAAAACAGGTCATGCAGACAAAGAATAAGTAAGGCTAAAGAAGATCTAAAAAAAATCCAGAACAATCTTATAATTATTGAATTTCAACCCTGATAGTAAATATGGAGTATGAAGCGTGCAGTTCTTCAAAATGGGTTGTGGAGAAGAGCTGATTTGGGAATAGCTTTATGTTATTCAGTAAAGAACACAATAAATGGCAAAATGAAAAGCCCAGCTAGTGCAGTAGGACAAGGAGAAAGAAATAAAAGGTACACAGACTGGAAAAGACGGAGTAAAACTGTCCTTACTCACAGATGACATTACTATCTATATGGAAAATCCCAAAGAATATACAAAAATACTCCTGGAAGTAATAAGCAAGTAGAGCAAGGGTGCAAGAGAACAAGTCAATATGTAAAAGTCAATCACCTTTCTATATAATAGCAATGAAGAGCTGGAATTTGAAATTTAAAAAGTGTATAACATCAAAAAAGGAAACACCTAGGTATAAACCTAAGACTATAGGTGCAGGATTTGTATGTGGAAAACTGCAAAACAATGATGAAAAACATCAAAGAGCTAAATAAACATGGAGAGCTATTCCATGTTTGGGACTGAGAGACTCAATACTGGGAAGATGTCAACTCTTCCCAACTTGATCTACAGATTCAACACAATCTCATTCAAAACCCCAGAAAGCTACTTTGCAGATTTTAACAAACTGGTGCTGTCCTGAGGTTTATATGGAGAGACAAAGACCCGCACAGTACTGAAGAAAAAGAACAAAGTTGCAGGATTACACTGCTGGGTTTCAAGGCGCTACAATTAGGACAGGGTGGTGGCTGGCCAGACAACAGCCATACAGACTGACCGAATAAAACAGCGAGCTCAGAAACAGACCAGCACAAACGTAATCAACTGGTATATGCCAAAGGCACAAAGACAATTCAACGGAGAAAGGACAGTCTTTTCAATAAGTGGTGCCAGAAGAACTGAACATCCGTATGAAGGAAAAAAAAGAGCCCAGACATAGACGGGACATCTTTCACAAAAATTAACTCAAAATGGATCATAGACAAACCTATAAAATGCACAGCTATAAAACTCTGGGAAAAAACACATGACAAAATTTGAGCTACGTGACCTTGGGTTTGCTAATGGATTTTTAGATAAAACACCAAAAATGCAATTCATGAAAGACAAAATTGGTTAAGTTGGTCTTTATTAAAATTAAAAACTTCTGCTCTGTGAAAGATACGATTAAGAAAACGAAAAGTCACAGACTGGGAGCAAATACTTGCTAAACACGTATCTGATATAAGGTTTGTATCCAAATCTCAACAAGGAAATAAACCACCCAATTAAAAAATGGGCAAAAGATCTGAGCAGGCACCTCAAAAGAACACGTGAAGATGTGCAACATCACATGTCATTCAAAAAAATGAAAATTGAAACAAAGGACACCACTACTACACATATATTAGAATGGCTAAAATCCGAGATACTAATTGGGATGAAGATGTGGAGCAAAAGGAACTCTCATTTGTTGCTGACAGGAATGCAAAATGGTAAAGCCAGTACGGAAGACAGTTTGGCAGTTTCTTACAAAGCTAAACATACTCTTACTATACAACAATTGTGCTGGTAGGTATGTACTCAACTGACTTAAAAGTGCTAATTTTTTTGTCCACACAAAACCAGCACACAAACGTTTCCAGCATCTTCACTCATAATCATCTCAAACTGGAAGCAACCAAGAGGTCCTTCAATAGGTAAATATAAACTGGTACAGATATATAACAAAATGTTCAGAAGTCGAAAGGAATGAGCCTTCAAGCCATGCAAAGACATGGATGAATCTCAAATGCAGGCTGCCAGCTGAAAGAACACAGTAAGTATGAACTGCTATTAAAAGAAAAAAATTAGTGGAAAGACATTCACTCTAAATGAAGAAAAAAAAACCCTCTCCTAGGAAACCTATAAAAGAAGTATAAGCCCTGGCTGGCGAGGCTCAGTGGATTGACTCCCAGCCTGCGAACCAAAGGGTCACTGGTTCGATTTCCAGTCAGGGCACATGCCTGGGTTGCGGGCCAGGTCCCCAGTAGGAGGCATGTGAGAGGCAACCACACATTGATGTTTCTTTCCTACTCTTTCTTCTCCCCTCCCCTCTCTCTAAAAATAAATAAAATCTTTAAAAAAAGAAGAACTGTAAAAGTTATAGTAGTATTATCAGATATTTCTAAGCATTCTTCCTCCTTTTATTAATACATTATTTAACCATTCGATTGCCACAGAATCATAAATGAGTAATTCTGCTGTTAAAGATGACTGGAGCTTTCCCTTTTGGTTCAATGGGATTTCCTGAACTCAGTCACTAGACGGTGTCCCCGGCCTCCGTGGACTGAGGTTCTAGGTTTACTACCTTTAGACTGTCGTCAACTCTCTTACCAGAGACCTTCTGAAATATTTTCTTTGCCTCCAGCTCTTTAATTTAAAAAGTTCATTTTAATTTTAAAGATACCTTGTGCCCTGTAATTAAGAAATATTTACTTGTAAGATAATCTCCTTCGGGGCAATGCGGAAAGTTCCAGGGTTTCATTACCTCGAATCTCAATCATTGAGTAATCAGGGGGTCATAGAAAAGCATCCATTTCTCTCTTCTCTGGCTGACTGACTCCTCAGTTTCAGCTATTGATTCACGACTATCTGTTTTTATTAGAGGTCCTCCAGAAGTCCTGTCATTTCCAGAGGACAACAATCTCACCAATACAAGGGCGCCCTCTAGTGATGTAGTGGGCAAATGCATGCTGTGGAAAATGTGTATGGGGGTGTGTGCGCCCTCTCCCATCTGCTTTCTGCTTTGGCTTTGGGAGGAAAAAATGGACTGAAACTACTGTACTCGAAGCAAATTTCCTAATATTCACACATTTCAGCATTGAGCATATTCTCTTTGTATTACCACTCAATTGACATTCGTCCCTGAAGTGACATCACAGTTAACAGTTTGAGGGCACTTCAGATCATCCAGCTCAAAGGAATGTTAGAGACCCCCTATTTATTACCTAGTCCAACCTCCTGCCTTTCACACATAAAAACTAAGGCCCAAAGGCAGGATGTCTGACTTGTCACACAACTAGTGTCTCCTATAGGGTTGGTTTGCCTTCGCTTGATTCCTGATGGTCTGGACAGCAAGATACTATTATCTAGATATTTTAAGTATCTCCATAACAGGTTTCCATTCAAACCTGCAAGGACAGCAGAGGGTAAATTTTCCTGGTGTAGGCTCTCTTCATGGTTTTCCCTTCCGAACTCCCAGCGGGCACAGAAACCCTTAGGGATTATGTTTTTTGTCCAGTAATCATCAATGGAAGAGCTGCTACAGCTAACTGAGTGTTTGCCAGGTGCTGATGCGCATGAGCTCTGAGTGCATCTCCCACTTTCCCTGCTTAGGCACTTAGGGCTCGTAATGAGCATGTCCTATTTCTCCCTTCCCTGCATCTCCGCACTTTTACGCAGAGCAGGAAACAACTAGCAGAGCTGGGCATTCCAGGCAAAGGAAACTGTGCGTACAAAATGATGGACGTGTAAAAAGGCAAGGTTTATTCTGAGAACAGGGACTGCAGCATTGTGTATCGGGAGCACAAGATGCAGGTGCTAGAACTGTCTTCTTCCTCTTCTCCCTATCTAGATGTGGGGAAAGGAAAACTTGATCAAGAGCAACAGAATGAACAAAGAGCCAAGGCAGAGGAAGACTAAGCCAGGCTGGTGGGAAGGGTTTACCTACTTTGGGAGATTATAGTTTGAACATGGTCACGTGGTCTTGATACAGCGCTCTGGGGTAAGGACGCTGCAAAACCAAGGTACTGAACACCGACAAGGGCAGGACTGCGAACAGGTAAAGGCTGACTCTGGAAAACTCCTACCCAGGCCTCCAACCTCACCACTGCACTCAGGCTGCTCTCCAGGAGATGGGCAGGGAAAGGTTATGCCCATTTCCCTTCTCCAAGGGCTCCTTCTTCCTGCTTTTAGAACCCTTGGGCAGAAAGCAATGTCTCGATCTGAATCAGGAATGTTTTTAATTCACATTAGTAAGGGAGCCAGAAAAGGTGGCTTAAGGAAAGGGTCCCCAGAGTCAAACATGCTCAGAACAGCGAGGAAGACAACCAGCAAGGTCCACGTGACGTGGTGTCGGCTCCCAGTATCAAAAAGGGAGTTAGATCTCAGGATCAGAAACTCATACTTTGGGAACGTGACTGCTTTTATACTGTTTGTATTTTTGAGACTTACTTCTCTTTGTTCTTCCTCACTATCTGGTAAAGCTCATTTTTAAAATGTCAAGTAAGCTAAGTGGAACCAAAGAGAGCAGTTATGTTTTTGTGCTCGGGTATACCCATGAAGGCTGGGCGAGGAGTGACAGCAGAATTCCAGGTGAGCGAACCCGGAGGCACTACCCTTCCCGCCAGGAAGCCTCCCTTCCAGAGGCCTCTTTGCTAAAACATGGAGGGCTCTGTGCGTGGTTTTAGTAAGTGACAGAACTTCCGTTACAGTCTGACGATAGCTTGACCCTCCTGGAGTGGGGAGGGGGATGTTGCAGTTTAGAGAGGATTTAGTTTGGTCGAACTGATGGGAGGAGATGCGGTCTTCTGCTGCTCGTCTCCCCAGCAGCTGCTCCCCCTTTCCTCCTGGCACTGTTTGTTACCACCTGTGTGAAAAACCAGCCTGAAGCCACATGCTGTCTGCTAATATTAAGGTGACTGTGAATTTCTTAAAATGTGCCTGTAAAAAATAATTAAATAAAAGGTGTCTTCAGTTTGAGAGAGAAGTGCGTAGTGACTTCTGTATTAATGAGGGAGTGAAGGCACACAAATGCTGAGCGACTGCCCAGAAGCCACACAGCCAGTGACAACCCAGGTCCGACTTACGGTCAGACTTTTCGGAAGCAGCCTGTGAACTCAAGGCCTCTCAAGGCTTGCAGCTGGCACATACAGCGAATTTTGGAAACCACAAATCCAAGGCATTTAAATGAAAGGCCTTCTGTCCCTGTCTGTTGATGAAACCAAAGTACTAATACTCAACTTCAGACACATTACCCTCTGAACTACCACCAAGCTCCTGTTCAGATAACTGCTCTACAGTTTTCAATCAAAAGAGAACACCTAGTTATTTATGTTGACAGCATAATCTCCAACATGAAGGTTCACCCAATGCACCATGTCACACCTCACCAAGGGAATCTGCAGCTCCAGGCCTCCTACCTCTAATTCTCACCCCAACAAAGGGGGAACCACACTCTGAAGTTACCCGAGACCCACCCCCTGTGCCGCACGGCTCTTCCACAGTCTAGTAATCTTGAACACAACGTGAAAAAACAGATTACACTTCTCTCACTACAAACTGTGCCACATGAACAAAGCACAATTCTTCTTTATACTCTTGTGAAAGATAGGCCTCAAAGTGGGTTTCTAGAAAAAAAAAAAAATCCCACTTCCAAAAAGGAAACTGTTGTGTAAACATGAAGCCCTGCAAATCGTAGGTTACGGGCTGCAAGGACAGCATTTGGGCAGTCCCGTGCTTGACCGTCAGTGGAGAGCAGACAACAAACTTTGAAGGAGTGCGGCCATGGGAACCTACCGCAAGGGCACAAGGCTCGACCTCCTCACAGAAAAGAGCCTCTCCGATGGAATTTTAGTTTATTGTTTCTGGAGATTATTTTTGCCAAGTCGCATTGTCACAACCATGAACAAGAAGTAACTGTAACCCATCCTAAAAATAAGCAAAACTATAATTTAAGGAAAATGAGAACATGTAAGAGTTACACTATATGTAGATCTAAACATTAAACGTTACCTTAGGGACAGAATCAAACTTTTAACACCCTGTGACATTGCACTGCTTTAGTTAGCAGCAGCCGCCCTCTGCTGGGCAACTTCCAACGACGCCTGTTCCCGGTGCTGTGCTGCTTCAGGCACTGTCCCATTTCATTTCCAAACACCCCTCCATGGCAGGTGTCACTGCCCCCTTTTACTAATGACGGAGTGAAGGCACACAAACGCTGAGCGACTGCCCAGACACCACACAGCCAGTGACAACCCAGGTCCGACTTATGGTCAGACTTTTCGGAAGCAGCCTGTGAACTCAAGGCCTCTCAAGGCTCTATAACAAGTTTCCAAAAGACCAAGTTGTCACAGTGAAAACTTCCAGAAAGCCACAGGAAAACAAGCCATCATTCCAAAAATAAACCTAAGTTGTCTGAGTAAAATATAAAGCATTGACTTAGGCCAGAGATTTTCAACCGATGTGCCCCAAGACTTTTCAAAACATGCAGTACCCGACCAGTTAGTCAGGGGCACTGACCTCTTTCCCCTCAGGTTGTCAAATAAAGAAACGACAACAGCCAACACAACAACAGCTGTCCGGTGTGAATGAACCAAAATTACACCTGATTTTTTCTGTCGGACTGACAGAAACACATTTTCTGGCGTGCCGCAGAATTTTAGTAGCTGGTTTATGGATGCCATGAGATGAGAAAGGTTGAAAACCATTGCCTGAGGCTGATGCTAGAGACAGTCTATTTATTATCACTCCCATGTGTTTTTTTAAGGAACTGAAAACATTTTGAAATAAGTTTTGGAAATTTTCACGTGTACTTGGTAAGATGATGATCAAACGTTCACTGAGTCCCCAGTAGGTGTCATGTACTGTTAGCTATTAGGATACAGAAACCCAAAGGAAAGAATTCTCATTCTCAAAAAACCCAGTGGTGGTGGTGGATACGGGTACAGTGCTACACCACAGTACACTGTGGAAAATATAATAAAGGAGTGAGCTGCTGGGCATCACAGAAGAAGCAGAGAATGGTATCTAATCCAGCCAGTAGGTGGTAGGGGAGTTTACTGGAGGCCAGCAGCGAACAGCTGTCGGGGGCAGGGGGCGGGCTGCTCAGTCTGGGCAGAGAGCAAAACCTGGGCACTGACCAGAGGCCGGCAGCAGTGCAGTAGCGTGGCTCAGGGAGGGCCCACAGAAAGTCAGGGTTGCTGAAGCATGGAGCAGGAAGCAGGAAATGGTCCCAGGTAAGGCTGGGGAGGCAGGCAGGGCCCAAATCATGAAGTTTAAATCAGGGAAGAGTTTGAGGAAGGGAAGTGACATGCTCAGAATTACTCTCTAAGTCCCTCAAGGGCTGTGTGAAGCATGGACTTGGAGACACACAGCCGTGGGTTTAACTCCTGCCTGCAGAGCTGACTAGCTGTGTGACCTTCAGCAGGACACAAAGTCTCCAAGCCTCAACCCTCCTGAGCCTCACAACCTTGATAATTGTGAGATGGGAAGTAAATGAGATGAGGAGTTAAGGCCCTGGAACTCAGTAAATGTTCCACCAATGTAGCTCTTATTATTATTAAAACCATAAGCCTAGAAGTTCAGAGATCCATACGGGTTTCCAGATGAGACATACTGAGACCCTGAATAGGGGTAAGAAAACAGGACACTGAGATTTCGGAAGGAGAACTGACAAACGTGGATAACCAGCAGATTGTAAGAGTGCGGGTAACTGAGGATGAGGCGCCACTGATGCGCTCTAGGTCTAGGAAGGGTGACTGCAGGGCTGGTGACTGGTGGTGCCCCCAACACTATGGGAGGCAGACCGAGTTTGGGAGGCTGAGTCACGCTGCAGAGAAGGTGTGCATTCAGGAACGGGTACCCAGAAGGTCAACGCAGGAGTCTGGAGTCTGTGGTGCAGGTGCAGGTACAGGTGTGGCTTGGAGTGAGAGAAGCAGGTATCACAGGCATCTCATGCTATGAGAAGGGAAATAATCACCTACAAAGGGTGTGTTCGGTCAGAGCAACAATGAGCTAGATCACACCCTGGGACACCCACAATTTAGGGGCAAGGACAGAAAGAAACGACCCACAGAGGACGGGAAAAGCTGGGAGGGCGCTTTCTAGCGACAGCTAAAGGAGCAGGATCTCACAGAGGGAGTCATCGGGGGTGCTGCCTGCAGTTCAGAAGCCGAGTAAGTTCCATGCGCCCTGAAAATTGAGCAGAAACTGCTGCTGAGTTTAGACCAGGAGGCAGGGTTAGTGGGGCAACAGGACAGAAGCCTGACTATTGGGTTAAGGTATACATGGGAGTGAGGACGTAGATAGAATCTACCATAAACTTTTCCAAAGTTTACAAAGAGGAATTCTGTAACTGTAAGGGAGGGATGTAGGGTCAAAGGTTAGGTTAAAAATAACTTTTAGGATGGAGCACTCTGAGCGTTTTGTGAGCGAAGAAGGAAAGGGCAGATGACAATAGGGGATGAGGGAGACAGACTCACTGACAGACAAGGTCTCCGAGGAAGTAAGAAGAAATTTTTAAGCATCGACTGTGTCAGGGGCACCCGTCAACAGAAGGTCGGAGCAGAGTGTGACGTGCACGCTAGTCTGTGGGATGCCTTCTGCAAGAGCCCCTCAGGGGGGACTGAGAGTTTCCTGAACCCAGGCCTGTGCCTGCTCACCCCTCTACTTCACTGCACAACAGTGTCTGGCACCCACCCGCTAGGCATTCAGTAATGTTTCTGGTAGGAATAAATAAATATTCTTGTCAGAAACTTTATTTCAAGGGGTAGAAAGTTTTAGAAATATGAGAATATACTCTAAGATGAATAAAGAGAATATATTATCATACAGTGAAATATGAACTATAGTAACAGTACACATGCTCAGAAAACACAGGCATCTAAGAGCTTTGTAGACAGAGTTGGGGAGAACGGGGGCACAGAGCTCAATGTGTGGAGAGGGACTGCCGTGGTTCTAGAACTCTCTCTGGCCAAATATATCTCCTCATCTGCAAGCTTACACTTAAAATTCATTTAACGATTTAAGAAGGGACGGTTTTTTTCACCTCAAAATTGTAGATAAAGGATTGAAAAGGAAATGTGTGTGAGATTATACATCAGCGAAAACCCATTCATCGTCAAATCAAATCAAACAGGTTCTGGCTCAGAATGGTCTGGGTCCAAGCGAGGTTCCACCATTTGCTGGCTGCGTGACCTGGGCTGGGTCCCTTTAACCTTCTCTGGGAAAGCAGACCATGTGACAGATGAGTCCCTAAGTCCCTTTCATATCAGCTGCTCAAAGGTTCTAAAGCAGTGATTCTTAACCTTCTGGGATCACACACACTTCTGAGAATCTAATGAAAGCTATGAATGCTACCCACTCAGCCCCCAAATAAACACAGAAAATGCACACAAAATTCTGCAAACCATTTGAGAAATCCCTGTCTGCAGATTTTCTTTCTAGTGAGAAATAGACAAGGTGCAACTCTTCATAACGAAGATGCTTTGTCTTCCTTAAAATGAATGGGGTCAGGTGCCACAGTGACCCCTGCAAGACCCACGGCAAACACTCTGCTATTTGCCCACCTGAACTGTATGTTTCCTCTTCTCTGAATTCCTCATTGGCAAGTGTGGTGCCCTGAATATATTAAGAACCCACTTAATTTGTGAATCAGGGCCTTAATGGTTCGAATACATGGTTCTTGAGTTTTCAGACTTTCAGGGCTTCTGAATGAGTACCACCTTCAAATCTTCCTTTTGACAATCAAGTCTGGATGCATGGCAACCACTATGAGCTTACTATACAGGGTCTGTCAATCTCCAAAATTGATTTCCATTTAATTAAAGGGGTTTAGCTACCCCAGAATAGAAGCTATGCCTCAGCTCCAGAGCAGAAATTGATGACCCTTACCTTCTCCCCAAAAGAAAATACACTGTATCTGCTTTTAGCAGAAACCCCTTACATTTGTAAAACCCTTTATACTTACAGGTTTCCAAACCCTCTCAGATATATTAAATATTCATCTGGGAAGTAGGCAACATATGCAGTACTCCCATTTTAAAGGTAAGAAAAGAGAATATAACATTTAAGTGACAACAGAAAGGGCTTTCTATAGCACCGGGACCCCAAGTCACATTTTTATAAATAAGCTGGTGTTTCTCTGTTACCCTTGTAATGAGAAGGTAGGATGGGCCTCTTTAAATTGAGAGCAAAATAGCTGTGGTGTTTGATAAAATGTTCAGTGATAACATCTAAATTATACTTGTGATTTTAGAAACCAAAACCCATACCAATTTAAGCAATTTTATGCATAATAATTAAAGTTTGTTTTTTCCAATAACCAATAACAATCAAATCAGCCTATTATTTATGACTTTAAAGAGAAGCAGAATCCACAGTATATAGTAAGAGGGATAATTCTATACTTACCTATTGCACAATGTAAAATCTAGAGGAAAAAAAGGGGAAAAAAGAAAATTAGAAAAGATCCACAATATTATAGCTTTATTTGACATAAACTAGCCTTTCAGGAAGAACAGACCAGTAACTGCCCGGAGTACTGAATATGACAAACAAACATTCCATTTTTAAACTTGGCTATGGGCTATTTAACAAAGTGTAATAAATTCTTCTTCAGTTTCTGTTTGTTCATTTTTAGTTGGTTTATCCACAGAGATTTCCTAAGCAGTAACTCTCACCCAGTAGTCTATTGGATGTCAAGGACCTCCTTTATAATGTATAAGCTCGTAACAGCAGATTATAAGCATGCATCTCCCACACCTTGCATGCTACAGGACAGACAACAGAACACGGGGTCAGATAAGCCTCGTGGGCCCCTTTTGCCTGGCAGGCCCTTGCCCTTCAGCACAGGCACACATTCTACAGAGCTCCCTGCTCATCCCTATCTTGTCTCATTTCAGGACACCCTTACAGGGGTGCTCCTGGTCTAATCTCTAACTCTCTATCTCTTTGAGCTCCAGGCCCGCACTGCACACAGCCTAGGAAATTCCCACCCAGCTGTGCCAGCAGCAGTTCAAAAATGGCACACCTCAATGGTCAGCAGCCAACCCCTTGGTCTCTCAGGTTCAACTATTCTTTCCCTGCCCCCACCCTAAGTCCAGTTGGTTTCCAAGCCCTGCCTACTCCTAGCATCTGTCTTTCCTGTTTTTTCAATCCAGTGCCTGGGATGAGACTGCTCCCTCTTCATCTCCAGGGCCATCCAATGGGCCAATTATGTTCTTCTAAATCCCCTTCCAATAACCCTATTTATGGCACGGCTTTAACCCTGGTGAAGGTGGTGAAGACAAAATTTGAAGCCATCTACAAGACTGACTGAATGACCAGAGCTTTTCTAAATGGTAAGACCTGTATCAGCTACTGCAGTGCATCTTAGGATTACATTTCTCCAGCAGTCACCGTGTTGTTTGACCCTAACAATTACCTTAGTAAACAGGCAGGAGAGTATCTCTACAAGCAGATGAGAAAACCAAGGCTCAGAGAGGCTGCACAACTTGCCCAAGACAGTAAGTGATGTCCAGGGTCAAGAACCTGGGTTTTATTTTTTCACTCTACTGATTTTCTATCATAGAAGTTCACTGTACATTAGTTTTACATCTCCAGAAGCTGTAATTTGACAAGACTTGGCTAATCTAAAACAAGCTTGATAAGACTGCTCAAAAGCTATTACACAGCAGTTCCCCTTATCCATGGTTTCAATTACCCATGGTCAACTACAGTCTAAATATATTTTTTAGAAACTCCAGAAGTACCATATTTTGCCATATAATGTGCTCCCATGTATAATGTGCACCCACGGTTTTATTATGCCCACTATTATACCCATGATATATAATCATTATACCCTTGTATAATGTGCATCCTTATTTTTCCCTCAAAAACCTGGGCCAAAAAGTATGCATTATACACAGCAAAATACGGAAATTCATTGTTTTAAATTGTGCACTGTTCAGAGCAGTGTTACAAAACCTTTCACTGCCCCACACGTTCTGCTAAGGACGTGAGTCATCCCTCTGTCAGGCATCTCCACACTGTGTGTGCTGCCCACCCCCTAGTCAGCTAATAGCCTTCTGGGCTATCTGATCTGCTACTGTGATATTGACATGCTTGTATTCAAGTAACCCTTATTTTACAACACTTTACTTACCAATGGCCCCCAAGCCCAAGAGTAGCGGTGTTGGTAATTCAAATACGCCAGAGAGAAGCCATAAAGTGCTTCCTTTACATGAAAAGGTATGTATGTATAGGAAAAAACAGTGTACAAGGTCTGTCCAGAAGGTATCCAGCCATGTAATATGAAAAATAGGGACATTTACTGAAGAAGATACACGATACAAGAAACAGTGTACACACAACAATGATGCTTCAGTCCCCTTCAAAGTAGGGACCTCACACAGTTCTCCCAATCGCCATCAGCTGCCCTGTCATCAATCTCACTGATGGTCTAAAAATCTCTTCCCTTTCAAAGGTGATTTTAATTTTGGGAAAAGCCAGAAGTCACAGGGTGCCAAATCTGGGATGTAGGGGGGCCGAGTCACCTGGGTGGTTTGATGTTTCACCAAAAAACTCTGCACAAGACGTGATGCGTGAGTGGGCACACTGCTGTGATGAAGCTGCCAATCACCGGTTGCCCATAGCCACAGCCTTCTGAATCATCTGGATAGTTTCCACAGAGGAATGCTCAAGCTCAGTGCAAAATCTGACGCAGGTTTGTTGCTCTGCTCGCTCAGTCATTTTGAATGAGACAGCCGCACAGCACACATGCTCATTCAATGGCGTCCACCACTCCCCCTGACTAGTACAGTGAAGTCGTCACTGTTCACACATGCACATTCCAGTCCACTCTCCTTGGCTGCCAGGTCACATCAATGTCATGCAAACGGTTCTCGTTATGTTAATAACGGCTGGACTTTTTCCGGACAGACCTTGTACATAGGGTTCAGTACTATGTGCAGTTTCAGGCGTCTACTGGGGATCTACTGGGAATCATCTCCTGCGGATAAGAGGGGAACTATTGTATTTCACTAAGTTGTTTTCTGGGGTGAGTGGGGAAGTAGGACTTAGATTAAAAATATCAGGCTGCACAAATTTGTTGATAACTGATAAAATAATTATTATACTACAAATCCTGTAATTTTTTTCTGAAAGAAAACACTGCTAAGAATCTCAAATGTATGAATATTATAAGACAAGCTGAACCTCCTGCTGTAAAGTTGAAGGAAACTAAAAGACACGTGTAGAGTAAAATGAGCAATGGCAGACATGAACGAAAAAGTGCTTTGAGGCAAGAGAGATGACAGTGCCTAGACAGGAAACCTGTCCTATCCATGCATGTGGCAAAATATCCAAGCTGCTGACTAACAATAGCAAGCAACAGGACTTGGCAGAAAGGACATCTATAGTGCTTAAGGGCAACTGTGTTTTCTTTACATGATAGAAATAGTGGATCTATTAGACTCAATCTCCCCTTTTGAATCACATATATTTTTTAATATCTACCTGCACAAAAATTTTCAGAAAAATACAATGTCCTAACTGAATGTAAAGAAGAAATAAAAAAGAAAGTAATTTATAATTTATTTTAAAAAAGTATTTATTTCAGGCCTGGCCAGATTGATGAGTTGGTTAGAGCGTTGACCCAATATGCCAAGGTTGGGGGTTCGATTCCGGTCAAAGCACACACAAGAATCAACCAATAATGCGTAAATGGGTGGAACAACAAATCAATGTTTCCTCCCTCTTTCTCTCCTTCTCTCCCTAATATCAATAAAAAAGGATGTATTTGAGTATATAAATATTTGGGGATAACATATGACACATGGAGCAGTCAGACGTATGTATCAACTTCTGGTGAATAAATTGGAATTTAAAAATAAGAATATCAAAAACCACTTTGCAAAAGTAGAGGAAAATAAAAGAGCAACACTACTATAAAAATAGCTTAAGATAATAATGAAAATGGGGAAGTAATCGTAAGTGAAGTGGAATAATATGCCAAGGTAAATACCAAAGTAGAGAAAATGAGGAAGGACATTATTATTGCAAGTGAGCTAGGTCTTACTTATTTGTAAATGTGGTGTCAAAATAATCCCCTAGGTTACGTCATGGGACGGGGTAAAAAGCAACCATCCCAGAAAACTTATCCTTCTGCCGTGAAACCCTCTGAGCCATACATACAATCAGTGTCTAGTTTAAAAAAAGATCTTGGAGACCATTTTCTTTGATTGATATGATAAAGGATAGAAGACAGATCAAAAAAATAAAACCAGTAACACAAGAAGCAATAAAGCAGCGTGTAATAGACTGGTGATAACTTTTGGATAAAACATAAAAACTACAGTGATCTCCCCAAAAGACATTAATATGAAATATTATTAACATAGTCCATATTAAAAAAATCCAGTAAGACCCCTGCCTTTCATGTGTCTACACTAATTTAACAACTAAAGTCTGAACAGGAATCTCGAATCTCCTGTTACATATTTTCAATGTTTCATTGCTTTTGCAATAACAACACTATTGCATTGAAATCCTTTTCAACTAAATACGCAAGCTGGAAATGCTATAATACCTACAGAACAGAATGTAACTAATGACTCAATTACTTTGAGATGGTATCTTTATTTCACTTAGGTTTCCTCTTCATAACAAGGTAGTAGGCAGAATTCTAAAGATAATTCCCTAAGATTCCTATTCATTGGTTATGCAATTAAAAATTAATCTAGGTATAGGAATTCTGCAAATGTAATTAAAGTCCGAAGGCAACTGATTGTAAGGTATCAGGATTATATGAGTAGGCCTGACCCCACCATGTGATCCCTTCAAAAGCAGTCTTCTTGCCCTGGCTGGTGTGGCTCCGTGCATCGAGTGCCGGCCTGTGGACCAAAGGTCGCTGGTTTGATTCCCAGTCAGGGCACATGCCTGGGTTGTGGGCCAGGTCCCCAGAAGGGGGTGTGTGAGAGGCAAGCAATGAATGTTTCTCAGTGTTTCTCTCCAAAAATATTAAAAGAACAAGGATTCTATTGTATGAGCCATTGTTGGCTTCAAAGAAGAAGGGGACCATATGAAGGGGGCCAGATGCACACTGAAGAGCAGCCTTTAGCAGTTAGGAATGACCTCTAGCTGACAGCCAGGAAAGAAATGGGGACTTCAGAGTTACAACCACAAGGAACAGGAGTCTACAAAGCCAACTGGGCTGAGAAGCAGATTCTTCCTAAAAACCCTGCTCAGCCTGGCTGACACCTTGATCTCCATCTTGTAAGACCCAGAGCAGAGAACCCAGCAGAACCCAACTTCTGACTTAGAGAACCGTGAGCTGATAATCAGTGAGTGTTGTTTTAAGCTGCCAAGTTTGTGATTTTGTTATGCAGCAATAGAAAACTAAGTCAGCTTCTAACTTAACGAGCTTTTTGTTTAATTTCTCATAAACATGTTTTAGTATTAACATGTACTACAAAACTATCAATTTGTATTTATAGAGGGGTTATCCTGGGGGGGGGGCGGAACACAGAAAGTCAGTGGGGGATACGGAACAGATCTTCACTGAGTTGGACACAGACATCACAGGACACCTAGGCAGCAGCATCCCCATCGATTGTGGTGATCAAAATCCCCTCCCAATTTTCCAAAGTGCACTCTGGGGGATGGGACTGCTCCGGTTGACATCTACTGAGAATCACTGAACTAAAATAAGCATATGGGACTGGAAAAAAAATTGGAAGACTGCATATTCCAAACCTCTCTGGAAATGGCGTGGTAAACAGCTCTCTCCTCTTGAACCCTTACATTACCACCTACCGGCACCAAGCTGACTTTAGTTTTAAACTTTAACCTCAATGCTCAATGCCATTTTCAAGTTTCTAAGAGTTACACTAAGGAGATTATTTTTGTAAGCTACCAACAAATCTGTTCAGTGTCATTCTTTTACGATTCCAGTTTTAAAAAAGTAGTCTTGGGTTCACAGCAAAACGGAGAGGAAGGTAGAGAGATGTCTCGTACTCTCTCTGCCCTCACACATGCACAGCCTCCCCCGTTATCAGCACCCCTCACCGGAGCAGTACTTTTATCACCATCGATGCACCTACAGTGACACATCATTGTCACCCTCCGTCCACAGTTCACATTAGGGTTCACCCTTGGTGGTGTGCATTCTGCGGGTTTGGACAAACGTGCAACGGCGTGTGTCCACCAATACAGCCTCGTACAAAGTAGCTCTGATGTCCTAAAAACCCTTGTGCTCCACCTGTCACCCTTCACTTTCATTTGTAATCTAAGGTAAAACAACAACAACGTCAAAAAAGGTTTAGCAAGTAGGAACCAAAGCAGCTTTAGAGACCTCAGGTGGTCTGGCTACAGTAAGGCCCAGTCTCTTTTAATTCCAAATTCCAAATTCTTAGGGAAAAAAAGATCTGATCAGCCAGGTTTGGGCCAGGTGTGCACCTCTGGGTCAGCACGCTACGGCCTGAGAGGCAGAGTAAGAGCAGAGGTCCGGCTGCGAGAACCAGGAAAACTTGCAAAGATAAAATCTCCTGAGCTAGGCAGCTCCGCAGGGCGTGCCTCCTACGCTCATGTTCCCGTGGGGAGGTCCAAAACAAATCCAAGTTATGTTCACCAGTATTTGGTTAGCTTTGAAAATTATCATACTATCTATACACATGATTCCATTTTTGCTTAAAACTCACCTATATAATAACAGGTAGTCTTGAAGAATAGACACCAAAATGTTACTAGTGGTTATCTCTAGGTGTGAACTTAAGACCGATGTGCATTTTCTTCTTTATGCTTATCTAGGTTTTTTTCTACAATGAATATAACAGAACTTATGATTAGAAGGAAACACCTTTCCCCTGTCCTCTGGCTTCCTCCAGAAGGTTTTTTGCCCTGAATATTTCCGGTCCACCTTTTAATCACTTTACCTGGGGAAAAGGAGGATGACTCAACTGAGCAGGAAATTCGAGAGGAATGAAAGCAGCATGCTCAACTCAGCCCCACCCCAGGGTTTCCACCAAGAACCCCAAGTTCTCTGGTTCCCTCCAGGCCACCCGGGCCACTGCTGCCTGAGGCAGAGCGTGTGGTGGGTCTTAATTCTAGAGCTCCTTTAGCAAACCTGTTTAGCTTGCACACTTACGCATGGCCTCCAGCCAGGCCTTTATCACTAATAAAGGTGATCTGGGGGATTCTCGTGCAACTCCTTCAAATTCTCTCTCAATGTTCAGAACATAAGCAGGGAAAAGAGGACTGTGGCTTGGCCTCCCTCAAAGACTCCAGTCCAAACTTGTTTCCAAAGTCCTTTTCCATCCATTTTTTTAAAGAAGAAAATAGGTGAAATTTCCTTAATTACCACGACTTTCTCTCTGTCACTTAATTTTACCTTTCTTGCTATATTCAGCTCTATAACTTATTAATTCATTATCTGCTTAATTTTATATGCTGATGGCGGAGGCCTTACAGAACTTAAAGGTCCTCTAACAGCACGCTCACTGCAGATAATGAATGAAAGCTCACAGCGGGTCAGACCAAGTGGCAAAACCAAGTCTTCACGCCCAAATTTCTTCTCTCCAGGGTTCTCTCACACGCACTACGACACCTCTTAAGTGCAATTCTATGTGTGCTTCTACAGTATTTCTGCCAGCTTTCCTGGGATAAGCACTAACCCATCAACTAACCCCACCGCCTGTGTCTCCATGTTCCTTCAGCATGACAAATTGCAAACCTAAGAGCCCCTCTTTGGCTGCTGCTCTGAAATTGACTTTATCTGAAGCTGTGACGGGGCTGTCCTGCTTTTCTGGTATGCGCAGTCACGGGAGGCTGGTTTGTCCTTTAGGAGGCTGAAGTCAGTCCCACAGGCAACAAACTGTTGGATTTTATTTAAACTGGTAACCACCACTGTATCTTTTTATTTTGCGAAAATGAACAAATCTATCTGCATAGACATTAGAAATGACGCATTTGTGCTATACGCATTCGACAGTTTTATTACTTCTCTCGTCTATTTCTTTTTCTAATTTAACAGGATTTTTACAGCAGATGTAAAATTCTATACTACACTTTAAATCAAAAGATAACCTATCTAAGCTATTTTCTTCCTTTTTCAAAGGACTTTTAAATTTTATTTTCTTCATCCTTTTTTGCTTTCTATTATATTTGATTACATATTTATTATATATTATATCCATTATGTAGTTTTTATTTTAAGAATCACAAAGTAATATATAAACACACACTGAAGTATAAAGAGTGAAAAGCAGAAATCCCCTTTATTCCTCCCAAATACCACACCCCTCCAGAGAGGTAACACTAGTAAATGTTTGATTTCCAGTCTCTGTAATTTGCATTTTTAAATTGATTTTTCTAATTTGAAAACATTAGCATGATTTTGTTGGGGACCACTCTGTGTGGTTTTAGAGACTGTAGCCCCACGAGAGCTGGATCTGGAAGGGGCTAGTAAGTCTCCCTGGAAAACCAGGAAATGCAGGTGGCAGACATGCCCTGACTGTAATACCGAAGGTTCCCGTGGGAATCAGGCCTGAGATGTACATTTTATCCTTTGAAGCTTGCTCTGCCCAGCTGTAAGCCCTGTCGGTGTAAACCAGATGTCTGAGTCCAAGGCACAAGGAGTGAGACTCCCCACCTCATGATACACGCCTTTACAACCACCTGGTGTCAGCATGCCTCACAGACCCCAACCTGAAAAGATTTCTGTTTCTTCAATTATTATCTATAGATAGTGTCAGTTTGTTATGACTCTAGCTAGCTGGACATTGACTGATAAGCTATGCATGTATGCTGTATCCCCCTGCACTTGCCAACCCTAACAAAAGCTGTGTCGGAGAAGGGCTCGGGGCATTCTCCACTACAGCGAATCGCCACCCCCTTTCCCGCTGGAGTAACAGATTGTGTCCAGGATGACTTATTTCTCATCTGCGGCAGCCAGGAGAGCTCCGCAGGCCGGAGTTCCCCACATCTGGTGCCCAAACAGGGACTGAGGCTACGAGCCGCCACAGACAGGCACACCTAGACAGATGGGATTCGGCGCCTTTCATCCCATGTAAGGGACAGCGGCACCAAGAGCTATCTGGTTATGCCACTGGTGTGTCTGGGGAAGTGGGATTTCTTCCAAGGCCGCCTTCTTTACGGCCATTTTTATTTCAGTTTTGTCCTCTCCTCCCTCTACTTCCCGGCATTCAGGGACATCACGCTCAGCTAAGGAGTAACTCACACTCAGGGCTTGAATGAGTGCTCCGGTCCCGGATGGACTCTGAAGAAAAGAGGCAATTCCTCCCTCTGGCCCGGGAAAAGCTCCCCAATTCCATAATATATCATCATATGGACGATATCCTGATTGCTGCCCCGTCTTCTGAGATGCTAGCTAAGACTTATGCTTATTTAAAGAAGACCATATCTACTGCAGGCTTAATTATAGCCCCTGAGAAGGTCCAACAGGCTGAGCCTTGGAAATACCTGGGGCACGTTCTCTTTCACCGGACAGTTTGGCCTCACACACTCCAAGTAAATCCACCGGAACACCCGACCCTTAATGACCTCCAGCAACTATTGGGTGTTATCAACTGGATTTGACCCAGCCTACGAATTGCCACCCATAAGCTTACTCATTTATTCAATACCCTAAAAGGAGACTCCGACCTAAATTCCCCTGGAACTTTGTCCCCCCAGGCTCTCTAAGAATTAGACCTTGTCAGTCAACTGTCTTTTGTTAATAGACAGCTCTTAAGAGTTGACTGCCAAGTTCCTATCAGGCTGTTTCTGCTTCCCAACTCTAGGTACCCCTAAGGGATTAACTGGTCAACTCTCACCTCAGTTAGGCATGACAGAATGGCTGTTTCTCTCTCACCAACCTCAATGTACTATACCACTTATACTGCAGTTCTCTGCCAACTTAATGTAATCATTATTTCCGTTATCTCTGTCATATGAACAGAGAAGTTATAAGTTCTGGAGTGACACGGAATTTTCATCGTTAGGTTGTTCTCACTTGTTTGCTTCCTAGCTTCCTCCTCGCTCAGTTCTGCCCTGGTGAAAGCTGAAGTATCTCTTGGGGTTCCGTGTGGACGCCTTACAACATGTACCGTGGTCTAAGCCACATGCGACAGTGGCCGCTGTGAGACAGCACGGATCTGGAGGGCTACCACTGCAGAAGGTTCCACTGGACAGTGCTGGTCTAAAGACTCGGTTAGTTTTCATTTCTGTATTACATAACAGTTA
This sequence comes from Macrotus californicus, assembly GCA_007922815.1. NCBI lineage: Eukaryota > Metazoa > Chordata > Mammalia > Chiroptera > Phyllostomidae > Macrotus > Macrotus californicus. The sequence continues at coordinate 41,534 of VMDR010004966.1, forward strand.
AATTACCTTTGATGAGATTCTTTCAAAGTTCCATTACTTTTTGTGGGTGTTTTCAAAATGTCTCCATCTGTAGGAAATGTCATGGTCTGTTATCCAGAAACCTAATGCTTTCTCCTGGCTGTTTGTGGATTTTTAAATTCTTCAAAGTCCAAGGATCCCAACTGTTTTACTATTACATTTTAAGATCTCTTTTCTGCTGGAAATCACTTATGTTGGTTTTAAGTTTAAAAATTTAACTAACAGGTGCCTGAAAAGGGAAGGGATTTTTTTTCTTCTTCAAAAACAGCCCCTATGTAGAACTCCGCATGCCCTCAGTAGCCATAATAATGTGGTCTTTCAGCTCAGAAGAGTTCTGTACTATTTTCCCCAATTACTTATGAGCTATACATTCCAACCTTGTCTACATCTGGGAGCCTGACTTTTCGAAAGACTGTATACCCTTAATCTGTTTTCTAGGTACGTCAGTTTTATTGAATTATCATTAGTCTGTAGAGCTTCACCACTTTTTTTGCATATTTTGCTCTTCTGTTGTTCAGATAATCATTCATACATTAACTAGTCCACCAACACATACCATATTTTGCCGTGTATAATGCACTCCTGTGTATACTGCACACTCATGTTTTTGGCCCAAACTTTCAGGAAAAAAATCTTTTGTTTTAATTTTTTAATTCATTTGTTTATTTGTATTTAGAAATAAAGCTGATTATCGTATGCCAGGGTATTATTTTGCATATGGATACCATTATTGCTTTCTAGAGTTACACTTTTTACAATAAACATAAATAAAAGAATTTAAAACATTTATACAGATATGAAATAAGTACTGCCCTTGTATAAGGCGCATCCTTATTTTTTCCTCAAAAATTTGGGGATTTATATTTGGGGCATTATACACAGCAAAATAAGGTAATAACTCTGGTATGGTTGGCACTACTGTTTTGTAATGTTCTCTTTTACATTTCAAATGGTAAACTCTGAAAACTCCCAACAGCTTCAGCTCTGGAATCTACTTTAGCCAAGGCTGTAACTGGGAACTCCTGCTGTTCTTGAATCTTCACCTGCCTCTCTGCCCGAGGCCTCCCTTCCTGCCCTGACTGCCACCATCAATATTTTTAGTTCTTTTTTTAAATTTCAGCACATTCCCTTCCATAGCCACTACCTACCTAGCCTTTTCGAACACCACTAACCATCTGCCTCTATTTGCTTGAGTCGGCAAGCAGTGAGCGAGGCCTGTGTGGGCGGGCTCCTGTTTCCCACAGGCTCCCTTTTCCCTTCTCATGTTGTGACACATTAATTACACCCAAGTTCTATTTTCCCTCTGGTTTTCATGTTGTTTTAGAAGCTGGTTTGTCTAGGTTTGGTGTCTTCCTGTCTGTGTTAGATATCCCCAATGACTTGCTCTGCTGGCTCTTCACAAGTCTCTTTCAGAGGTCTGTTTTCTCAAGACAAGTCTTCAGAATACAGGTATTTTAAAATGCACATATAGCTTATGTTTCGAAAGTTCCTCCTTAAAATTACTATTATTGGGAAATCAGCACGTTTCCAGAAGGAGGAACACTGTTACTGGTGATGGTTATGGCCACAGATGAGTTTGCAAAGCACACTTGAGACATGATGTGCCAGAAGTGTATCACTGTATTAGCAACACCACAGAGCCCAACCACACAGGATCCCTGTGGGGAAAAGAGCCATCCAAAGACATTAAAACTGGCAGGGAGACAAGATGGGAGCCCTCTTTTAACGACACTTCAAGTTCTTAAGATTCTGCTATATTTAAGAGAAATATCCATAATCAGTTTCCTGAATATTTCATTAAAGTATTTGAAGAGAGTCTGGGGTGATACATGAGAAATTAGACCAGAATATAGACAGGGGGCTTAGAAAATGGTAGTCGGGGGTGGGGGCGGTGTTAGAAAATGTAAATAAAGTTCTGGAGAGTTCATTTTAGATCCAGCCCTGCCAGATCAACTCCAGGAAAAGACCACATGTAAGACTGTTTCCTTTCTGTAGATTTAAGGGGCTCCCAAGCAATAGATCAGGAAGAGACTGGGGAAGAAAGGGAGTTTCTGTGGTCCATTAGGCAGTCAGAGATGGGCAAAGGTAGGTAAACGACATACACAGTGCTGCGCACACGTTGAAGATGGGCTATGTCAGTCTCAATAATTAATGTGTTTGCAGAGCCATCCTTAACCCACTGGAGACCTCGCTGTCAATTAGAGAGGTACATCCAATCGTAAGTATTTTAAAGCGTCTGCTATAATTAGTCTTATGCTACATAAACACATTCGGCAGTCCAAATTCTCTCAAAAATAATTTTAAGCTGACTTAATGTAGCATCACTCTGCTAATTTCTAATCTTTCACTCAGTGCTAACAAAGCTGCAAACATAAGAATCTGTCCTTATCCGTGAATATCATGAATCCAAAAAAAGTAAAAACATATCCACTGCTTATTATAAATGAATAGCATTTTTACCATCAAATTCACCCATTCAAAGTGTACAATCCCGTGGTTTTTAGTATGTTCACCAAGTTGTACGACTGCTACCAATGTCCAGTTTGAGAATATTTTCATCACCTTAAAAAGAAATCCTGTACCCACAGAGTCCCTCCCCACAGCCCCTGACAACCAACAGCCCACTTCCTGTCTTGATGGATTTGCCCATTCTGGACATTTCATAGAGATGGAACCACACAATGTGTGGCTTTTGGTGGCTGGCTTCTTTCACGTAGCATGTTTGCAAGATGCATCCATGTTGTAACACGTACCAATAATTCATTCACATTATGGCATGGTGACACCGCATTTTCTTTCTGCACGATGGTATCTTTAAATACGAGATATTTTTGCCACCTCTGTCAATGAGCTCTCAGAATTACTCAATACTCAAGCAACACACACTGTATTCGTTCACACATCGATCTCCTGACACACAGAAAGTATTTTACTTTCTGCCAATTTATAAATCATATCATATACTATCATCTTCCTTCTATTGTGTCTCAAAACTTCTGTAAATGCTTCTTGGGCTTTGCACCTAACACCCTCTTTTCTAGAAATTGCCCCTTCTTTCCAACTTCATGTAGTTAATGTGACCTTGCCCCTGTGTACACATGGCTGGTCCAGGAATGAGCCGATGGAGCTGGATAAATTAGGCCCTTCACTGGGATGTAGGATTGGGAGGAAGATTCTGTCTCCAACTAGCTGCTCTCCTGACTGCAGGAGCTGCACTCTTGGGAGCTGTTCTGTTCCCATTGTCTGCTATGTAGACTAAGAAACCAAAAAAACTAGTCTGCAGGATGACCAGAAGGAGTTAGAGACAAAGAGAGAGAATAGCAGAGATAAGAGACTGAGCCAGAACTCCTGGGTTCCTTAAGGTGCCCGGTCCCTGACTGCAGGCCGTTCCTAAGGCCCCGTGGCATCCGTGCCCTTGGATTCCATGAAACAGCCTATACCTTATAATAAACCTCCCTTATTGCATGAATTACTTACGGAGGTTTCTGTAATTTCCAGCCAAGGGTCCTATTGTAATCATCTACCCAATGAGACTGCAAGCTTTTGATTAGCAAAGGCTCAAACTCCACAGCACCCATTGCAGCAGCTCACACACACACTTATTTACATTATCACCCGTGGAGTAATTTGTAGTTATCTATAAAAATACACACGACGTTCTTAGATGAGTATGAACAAAAAAAGTAGGGTTTGTATCCATTTTAGAGAAAGCTGTATCATTGTAACAAAAGAAGTATAGTTCTGGTAAGCCTCCTTTATCACCCCAGGCAGAGGAGTCTCTTGCAATCCCGGCTAAGTCTCTGCGTATTCCTTCCAGTCCTTACTTCACTATGTAAGTTCTTTTCCCAAAATCAAAACCCAGGGTTTGCCACCTGTTTGATTCTCAGCGGGAATGACAGAGATAAAACCAAAAATGCAAATTATTTTCTTAAATCCCTATTAAAAATTCTATAGGGATAGCCCTGGGCTAATCCTTCAAAGTCTAAGATTTGCTTGTTGTATCACACTATTTAACGGCACTACCTTTGAAGGTGTACTTACATTTTTAAAACAATACTTCCAATATTATAAAGTCCTACAGAGACACAATCCCCTGTACATTGTAGAAGTGTTCCAGCTTCTTACGGTATTAAGCACTGGGGCAGTTTCTGACAGTCTCGACCCCAAACCTGCTTCTTGATAGCTGGAGAGAACTGTACTGGCTAAGCTCTGGGAGATAAAAACCAGTGCTCACTCACTGCCACCCCTTCAACAAAATCCGAGACTCTAAGTTCAAAACATGGGTTTGCTGGGTTCCTCAGGTTCAAAGGCTTAGGAAATCTACTTTAGCCTAGTTATTTTAGAAATAAGAAAGTGAGAGGGACAAGAGATAAACCACTTGCCCAAATTCAGAGTAAGCTGGTAAAACCAGCGTACTTAGAATAAGACTATTCAGACTCCAGGTGGGTGGTCACTTCATCATACCATCTGCCAAAAATGGGTAAGTGTAGACAGTACTGAAATCCCTACTTTCTGAGAGAAAACAAAGAACAAAAACTACAATTCTCTGCTTTCAAATGAGAGGATGAGGTTGAGTTATCACATCTCATTTCATGGAAGCAAACTTTTTTTCTTAAATGTCCTTTCCATTGTCATAATGGGAAGATCTCTTCAACCTGACGGCTTTTCACCATGACAAACTACGGCAGCTACTGCCTCTGGGTGCCCAAAGCTATCCCTACCTCCCCTTTCCTAGACCTGCCTAACCATTGGCAAGAAAGACTGGCCTAAGTAAGGCCAACCAGAGTCCTTCCCTAGAACTGTGACACAGAAGCTGAGAAAAAGAAACCGCCTCCCTGTTTCCTGCCGTGTGGAAAAGGCGACTTCAGTAGGAAAGTCTAAGACTGACGTTCAACAGAGATGAGGAGACATGAGAGATGGAAAGAGTGTGGCGATGTCAGGTCCGTGGTTCTCATCCTTGAGCTGGTTCCTTCGATTCTGTAAGTTGAACCTGTATCTTAATCAACCACAGAAGCCAGTAAACTCTTTTTTTTGCTTAAAATGGCTTGAATTGGGTTTCTGTCACTTGCAACTCACAAATCCTTATATACCCTGACACTAGGAGACGGGACTGGACATACATTACCCTTAATACAGGAAATTAATAAGCTTTTGTTTAGATTTTTTTTTATTTGGATGCCTTTGGACAGGATCTACCATTTCTTACAACTACCACTCCTGACACCTTCCACTCAACAATTTCCTGTTTCCATCACATGCCTGGCCCTGAAAATATCTGAGTTTGCTAATAGTTCCCTAAGATGTCCCTAGGATTTAAAAAAAATTCAAATATAAGCTTGGTTCATTTGAATTCCAGCAGAATCTAGAAGACAGGATACATTCCAGGTAACACAAGTTAAATGAGATTTTACTTTTCCTGGAACGTTAAAAAGATGGTCCAGGTATCAACATCACAGAAACACAAAGAAATGATTACCACAAGAGTCAGGATAATGAGTTCTGGACTAGAGCTGGCCACCCAGGAGCAATTGATGAGGAGGCACCTCTCTTCCTCACCTTTTTATCCCCATAGAAAGGCAACTTCTGGATTTTTATTTGACTTCCGGTCAAGATGGGGAGCAAAGCGAGTTTAAAGCAAATCCAGCAGATAGGCCCACTTCAATATAGTTCGGTAGACTGTTTTATTTTATAACGATAGAATCAACGACGACAAAGCTCAGCACTCACCTCCAATAAGGCTCCAGTTTGGAAGAATTTCAAAGGCTTTTCGATGGAATAATAGAGGCTATGGTAGCTACCCTTAGCCAGGTATGCTCTGACCAGGCCAACGGCTATAACAAGCCACCTAGAAACAAAGAGAGAGAAAAGAGCAATCAGAGAAAGAAAGAAAGAAAAAGGTCAGTAGGATTTAAGGTGATAGGAAGATGTGGTAATGACAGATATTGCTAAAGGCGACCTGGAGAATCAGTGTCCTGGATTTATTAACTTTTGCTCTCAAACGCCGAGGCACGGCAGTGTTGCACCAAGAGTGCACCCCAGAAGCAGAGCAGCACCTCGCCCACCTGGAGCTCAGGCTTTCTGGCAACCTCGCCTGTTGAGAACAAGGCCAAAACGAAGGGGGTAAGCTAAATTGGTCCCTGAGCAGTTCAGTGAAGTGCCAGATTATCTAAGACAAGAGAAAAAAAAAAGCGTTACAGGAAAAATTTAAATGGCCCATGCAGTTAAAAGGTCTGTAATAATAATCGGATGAAGAGATGTTTTCCGCTCTTTTACAAGTACCTCACTGGAACATACCTGTACCTTAAAATCTATCATTTTTAATCACAAAGGAAGTAAGGATAGAAGGTTAGATTTCTTTTTAAGGAATAAGAGAGGTTTTTTTAGTTGAATTTCCCAAAGTCAGTTCAGTAAGAAAATCCAAATCAATACAAAATGTAAAACAGAAAAGCACTTAGGTATATCACTGTAAATGTTACATTTCTGTTCTACTATCCTTTTCAAAAACAAATTTCTCAGGCTTGGCAATTTGTTTACGTTCCGTGATGAAATGAACGGGCCTTAATTGAGGTGTATCTCCTTGAAGGCAGTAACAGATTTACCTATATGTGTAATCTCAACTATGTAATGGAGTATGTAAGCTATTTCTGCCAAATGTCATGCAAAGACATCAAATAGTTTGTAAAAGAAGAAATTAACTCCTTAATGGTGTAACTGGTCCAGTATTAGCAGCCTAGAAAAAATAAACACTGTATTTCACTCTCACAGCCCCAAATTCTCTTCCTAGCTTAAGGTGTCACTCCTAACTCTCTACCCCTTTCTCTACCGTCATTGCTAGGGAGCGAGGCCTTATTTTCTTCTTTCCCCAATGTCCGTTAAAATCCCTCTCCAGGCCCAATGCCCTTGCGAAGGCAAGAATTTCACATATAAACACACAAGAGTCCTGAATATTCCTTTAAAAATCACTGTGGGCATTTACATGACAAAGAAGACCTGCATCTGCAATATTTCTTCACTGGCCTGTAAGTAAACAGAGAGGTTCTAGATCCAGATCTCACACTAACAAGTTCCGTGACCTCAAGCAAGTCAAGCAAGTCCCAACTTCTCTGGGCCCAGGTTTCAACACTGGCCATTTCTAATGCTGGCAGTAAAGTCTGTGATCTTCCCAAGGTGTATCTGCGTGCGTGTGTGTGTGCGTGTGTGTGTGAGAGAGAAAGAGCACATGTCCTGAAAATGTTAACATGAAGTTAGCATTAGTATTTTACAAATGGGCGTGGGGGAGAGGAGCAAGGCATGTATCTGTTTTTACTTGTACCAGCATCTGAAGGATACAAAACCCAAGCTGCCTCCAGGGACGGGATCTGGGTGGAAGGGAGGGCTGAGAGAGAAGATTTTCACCTGATGCCCTCGTACATATTTTGAATTTTGCACCCTGCCAATGTACTGCCTATTGTAAAAGTAAATAAAAATGGATGTTCGCTCTGCAGTTCTTTCAAGTTTCCTTTATGTTTGAAACTTCCACAATGAAATGTTACGGAAAATGTTTTACATGAGAGTCAAATTTAAAAATACACTATAAATAGGCTGACCCTGTGATCCTCCTCACCAAAAATCATGGGTCAAAGACTTGGAGGAACCCTGGAGACCCCCTAGCCCGACTCCTTAGTATTGTAGAGGGAAAACGGAGGCCAAGAGAAAGAAAGTAATTTGTGCAAGGTCACACATCTAGCCAGTATCAAAACTAGCACTAAAAACTCACCGTGATAAGGAATGAATCGAAATGAGGGAGGGACAAGAGCGGGTAAACCCGTTCGGTGGGGCTATTCCGCTCCAACTCAGCAGCTCTGCCTGCCACCTTCGGTACCTTCCCCACCCCATATATCCTAACAAAGTCTGCCTTCGTCTAAAGCACAGTTCTCCTGCCACTGGTCAAAAACTTTGAAAGCCTTCCCATGACCTTTCAGATCACACATAGCTCAGGCTGCATTTTGAAAACAGCCGCCTAAATAAATGGTCGCCCCGCAGTCAAGCTCTCTCCACTCGCCTTAGGGGAAGCAGCTCGCCATCCGTGCCTCGCCGCCCAGGCTCTCCGCGCTGCAGACGCACCCCGCACACCGCCCCCAGCCTCGGACCGGTGACCGGTCCACCCAGACCTGAGCCTGGGCAGCCTCTCCTGTACCCCACCGGAGCCCCGAACTCCAGCTCGGGGCACACCCGCTGCCTGCGAACTTGCTCGGCCCTCGCCCAGGCGGGCGTCCGGGGCAAGCACCAGGGCCGTTCACTGCTCAGCTGCCCTCAGCGCCCGGGCGCTGGGTCTCGGGGCCGTCCGGGCTGCGCGGTGCGCGGTGGGCCGGACCCAGCTACCCAGCCGGCCGCAGAGCCCCCTCACCACCCAGGCTGGCTCCCTGCCTGCCCGAGCCCCAGGCTCACCCAGCCGTCATCACCACGTTATAGATGACCAGGTACGCCGTGGCCAAAGGCCCCGGGCCCTTCTTCTTCCGCGCGCCGCTGGCTTCGCCTGCCCCGGCCCGGCCTCCGCCGCCCCCATTCCCGCGGGTCGCTGCAGTCGCAGACGCTGCCGCCATGTCAAATGCCTGCTGCCCGCCCTCCTAGGGAGAGCAGCACCTCCCCGCCTAGGAACTGCGAGGAGGCGGTGGGCGGGGCGAGGGGCGGGGCCGAGGGCGCAGGGCGGAGCCAGGGACAGCGCCCACGGCGGCCGCCATCTTGGAGGAGGGCAAAGACTCTCCCTGAGCTCCCGCCCTTCGTTTGGCCTCAGCAGCCGCCGCCATCTTGGGTCAGGGTAATCGCCGCCTCTTTTGTGCTCCCAGTAATAACCGCAGGCGCCATCTTGGGTTAGGTTAGTGTCGCCTTCGGCCAGCCTTGCCAGGCCCGCTGTTTCTGCCGTCTGCGCGCCGCGTCGTTTGTGCATGGTCTCTCTTCTGGAACCTCCGCCTACGTGTTGGATGAGGAAAATGATGGTTTCGTTCTTATTTTGACTTCTCCAACAGCCCTGTCTTCACCCGTATATAGCAATGGAGTAACCTGCCATTTTGGGTCAGGCGACTGACACCGATTTCGCTTCCCACCAAGTCCGGGAGTGGCAGGGAATAGCACCTCGGCCAGGTGCGCTCTGCGTTCTGATCCTTCATCGGTCGCCAGGTTGAAGATGCAGTCTCAGAAGGTGTCTTCCCTGCTTTTCGATTTTAAGCTACTGCTAGTACAGCGGAGCATTTCAGTGAGAAGTGTTCTTTTACCAACTGATGAAAGTCACCCGTGTGGCCTAGGACCCAGTGACATCCGTGAGGGCCCGGAGAGTGTGCCCGTGTTTCTTCCAGCCCGAAGCCGCGTGGGGGGTGGGGGGGGCCGGCGGCTGAGGCCGGACGAGGGCAGGTGTGGGGCGCGAAGCTGTCCACCCCCGGTGCCCGCGAACAGCGGGAGGCTGGCTGGCCTCGAACACGCGCCTGCCTGCTCAGAGACACCGGGACAGCTGGTGGGAGCGGCACCAGCCGGTTGACCCCACTCCACTCGCTGCTTTGTCTCGGGCTGTTTCTCATTTGTAAAACTCCCTTGCCATCAGTTTTCACACACCCAAACATGCCTTTAACGAAATGACTGCACATGCGATGGTATAAAATATTCATTCATTCTAGCTAATATGTATGCAGCGTCTGGGAGGTCACACTGGGATTCACGACACTAAGTGAGAGAGACAAGTCCTGGGTCTCCTAGAGATTATGTGGAGGGAGCCAGAGGAAAATAAATACATGTTAGGTGGTGAAAAGGGGTCATCAGAAGTTTACTGCAACCATCCAAGCCACGGTGATGGAGGTTTGGGCCAGAGTGGAAGTGACTGAGGTGGTGAAAACTGAATCGAATTCTGGATGCATTTTAGAAGTAGAGATGACAAGGTTTGTGAACACACTAGATGTGGAGTGTGAAGTAAGAGAGACATTGGGAGCAACTTGGAAGAACTGAGTTGTACAAGAAGAGATTTTGAAGGAAGAAATCAAGAACTTTGGTTTTTCTGTGTTGAGTCGGAAGTCTTTATCAGACATCTGAATGGAGAAGTGCTGTAGGCAATGAGACTCTGAGCTTCAGTGAAGAACTGGAGAGAGAAATCTGAGAGTTTTGGGGGGGTAACGGTGCTTAGAGCCATAAGACGTCTAGAGATTGAGACACAGGAACTGAACAATCCATCGCTGGGGTCTCATCCTTTAAGGCCTCACAGATCGTGTAGAGATCCTGTCCCCGCCTTTTCCTGACTTCTTTGAAGAGCAAGTGGGTGGGCTCAAATTGCAGACAGTGGTCAGTGGGGGAAATATTGCCAAAGAAATAAAGAAGTGAGTCATTTTGCAGAGCAAATAATCACTCATCTAAACGCTTCTTCGATGCATTTAACTCATTTTTCTTTTCCATATAACCTAAGAAAGTAGGAGGCAGGAACACATAAAGCTCTCTTAGTTGGAAATCGACTTAAAACTCATTGTATCTTCTTGCAGTCAGTTAAGTCCAACTCCAGTCTGTTCTCTACAATACAGTCATAGTGATCTTTTCTAAATACAAATTTGTTCATGTCTGCTACCTTTCCCCTCCTCACCCTCTTATGTGACTTTTAGTGACACTTAAGATGAAGTATGTTACGGACACGGACAACAGTATGGTGATTGCGGTGATTGCCAGGAGTGGAGGGTATAAGGGGGACAAATGGTGATGGAAAAAATAAAATGAAAGTACATTTTAAAAAAAGGTAAAATAGTTAAAGTAGCCTGCGATAATGTGCCTTGGTCTTGCCCTACGTATGTATTTAGTCCCACATCATACCTTACCATACTTGCCTTAGCATGGGTCTTCCACTGAGCAATGCTTCTTTCTGCCACAGGGATTGAGAACATGTTATCCCCTCTGTCTAGAACAACCTCCAGCCCTCATTTCCCCTGAGCTTCTGGAATACTGTATATTACCATGTATCATGTGGTCCCATGTATGATGTGCACCCACTTTTTGGCCCAAACTTTCAGGGAAAAAAATCATTTTAATTTTTAAATTCAATTATTTATTTATATTTAGATACTTGTTTTTTATATTATAAAGGAATTTTAGCATTTATTTTTGAACATATGGATATTGTTATTGCTTTCTAAAGTTACACTTTTAACACATAAACATAAATAAAAGAACTAAAAGCATATAGATGCGGAATTAGTACTACCCATGTATAATGCACGTCCTTATTTTTCCCTCAAAAACTTGGGCAAAAAATGCACATTATACATAGCAAAGGTAAATCATTCTCCCTGCTGTGGTCTTTATGTACTTGTTCTCATGACATATACCACAGTAATTTTATGTTTATTCATGTGATTTCTCTCCCCAACTAGACCACAAGTTTTTTTAAACAGGAACAGTGGTCTTTTCTTGGTGATGGTGGTTTAAGTTTGTGTTTGTATTCCCCCCACCTTTGTCTGACACACTGCCGGACAATATGGCATCTTAATCAATCATGGTTTTTCTAGCAAAGTAATGATTTTAAGACTTAGGACTTTAACAACAGAAGCAGAGCTCATCATGGTCTTGTGAAATTGATATAAGCATGCTGGGGAATAGTGTTTGATTGTTAAATGTAAGAGGATGTGTTCCTGGCTCCATACAACCATCTCCCCTTCTATGTGGAGACAGATTGTTGCTAAAAAGAAACCAGACAGACAGGAGAGGGAATGTATGTCTTGGAGGCATTGAGTCTTGGTTCCAGTTCCTGATGCTTTTCCTTCAGTTTTGTGGGTTATCTCATTGTCCTCACAAGCAAGTAAGTCAATACATTCCTTTTGCTTAATCAAGCAGTCCCAGAACAAAAAACATGTTTTCTTTCCATTTGTTGTAACAAAAGCCCTGGAAAGTAATCTCATTAGTCTGTGTCACCTGTGTATTGCTGAGTCAATTATTGTGGCCAAAGCAGATAAAATATGCTGATTGGCCAGTTTCTTATCATATACCCATAGTGGGAGGAGTGGTGGCTTAACCCCAGCTGTATGAATTGTGTTCATACTTCCCCTGAATGCAGCTCTTCCCCGAACACTGGACTATAAGATACTTAAGGGTAGGTAATAGTAATTCAGCATGTGTTGTCTTTACCTGTTGTAAATTAGTTTTCTTGTGATGGTGTAGTATAGCAGAAACTCCCCAAAACTGCTGGTGATAAGTTGGTGTGTTCACTTTAGAAAACAGTTTGTCATTAACTGGGAAAAGTCAAAGATACACATATCCCATGATTATTATTCTACTGACAGGTAGATGCCCTTAAAGATCTCTAGGATACATGTACCAGAATATTCAAAGCAGTGTTGGTCATTATAGCCACATGCTGAATACGACACAGCACCTATCCACAGTAGAATAAGTATTCTTACAATGGGATATTGTACAGCAATGCAAATGAACACATCAAAGCACTCATCAGCACTCACAGCACTGATATTCATAAACACTGAGTGAAAGAAGCAAGACTCAAAAAGATACACATAGTATGACTCATTCATCTTAAGTTCAAAATAAGGCTAAGTGAAATTAAATTGAGTAGGGATACATATACAGGGGTCAAAACTCTACAGAGACACAAAGAAATGATTACCACAAGAGTCAGGATAATGAGTTCTGGACTAGAGCTGGCCACCCAGGAGCAATTGATGAGGAGGCACCTCTCTTCCTCACCTTTTTATCCCCATAGAAAGGCAACTTCTGGATTTTTATTTGACTTCCGGTCAAGATGGGGGCGTAGGTAGACACACTGTGCCTCCTCGCACAACCAAAAGAAGGACAACAAATTTTAAAACAAAAAACAACCAGAACTGAGAGAAAATCGAACCATATGGAAGTCCAACAACCAAGAAATTAAAGAAGAAACATACATCCAACCAGGAGGAGGGGCGTAGAGGACTCGCACGGTGGGGCAGTGGCTGGCTGATCCAGGAAAGGCGTGGCTGGCCAGGAGAGGTGGCGGCTGCAGACCAGGCGTCCCACTCCCTCATGAGAATAAACTGGGAGGAACAACTGGGGAGCAAGACAGACCCTGCAACCCAGAGTTCCAGCACGGGGAAATAAAGCCTCAAAGCCTCTGATTGAAAACTCCTGTGGGGGTTGAGGCAGCGACAGCGGGAGAAACTCCCAGCCTCACAGGAGAGCTTGTTGGAGAGACCCACAGGGTCCTAGAGCGTACACAAGCCCACCCACCCAGGAACCAGCACCAGAATCAGCAACAGAAGGGCCCAATTTGACTGTGGGTAGCGTGGAAAGTCACTGAAAATTGGCAGAGAGCGGAGCAACCGCCATTGTTCCCTCTCAGACCCTCCCCCACAAACAGCGTCACAACGCAGCAGTGCCGTGGTTGCCCCACCCTGGTGCACACCTAAGGCTCCACCCCTTACTATGTAACAGGCATGCCAAGACAACAAAAATGGCCCAAATGAAAGAACAGATCAAAGCTCCAGAAAAAATACAACTAAGTGACCAAGAGATAGCCAACCTATCAGATGCACAGTTCAAAACACTGGCAATCAGGATGCTCACAGACTTGGTTGAATTTGGTCACAAATTAGATGAGCAAATGAAGGATACAATAAGGGAAATGAAGGAAAATGTACAGGGAACCAATAGGGATGGGAAGAAAAACGGGACTCAAATCAATGGTGTGGACCAGAAGGAAGAAAGAAACATTCAAGCACAACACAATGAAGAAACAAGAATTCAAAAAAATGAGGAGAGGCTTAGGAACCTCCAGGATGTCTTTAAATGTTCCAATATCCGAATTATAGGGGTGCCAGAAGGAGAAGAGGAAGACCAAGAAATTGAAAACTTATATGAACAAATAATGAAGGAGAACTTCCCTAATTTG